>UZAN01045841.1:0-19857 GCA_900618425.1 Echinostoma caproni
CCGATTAAACCGGGAGCGCACAACTTGAGCGACCGCACGCCGTTCAAGTGTTCCTCAAATCAATATTGTAAAACAGCGAAATATTTTACTCTCCATTTGGTATTCAAATATGGGGATTTTATAAACACAGTAGTTCTGCCTTTTTTTACAAATTATTCAGTTACTAGAAATCATCTACTGCAGCATAACGGTCTTAAAACCTGAAGGTTGGAATTACGAATTCATTCAATACATAAAAAATATAGAAATTTCGAAATCATGAATTTCTTTAAACCAAAACATATACATCCTCACTGTGTGACCCTCAGTAACGTTCTTCCGGTCCAATTTCCCACAAGAGTGCAGAGTGAACTGAAGGAAAGTAGATAAATGATTGATCAATCAGCTGAGCTGCTGTCAAACACACTGTGCCGGAGGCATTGGTTACCATGTCCAAGTGTCCTATAATCAATGTTATCTATGTGTTAATAAGCATAATCAAGATGTATATGTGACAGATAATATTTAAATGTAGATCAATAAGAAATGAATGCAGTTGACAAGTTGGAATGTAAATTGGATAAGATACTTAATAATTTCTATCGTTTCCTGTTCTATCTTCACATGTGATTTGCAGTAAACAGTTCCGCGGAGAGTTGTTATGACAACAACCTTGATTCCAGTTAATGAAACAAACAGTAAACTAGCAACTGCATTACACACCCGCATTATACATCAACACTTCCGATCCGGTGATCCAAAAAGACATTTTCGTTATCACGTTTCCTATTTTGGTCTGTTTTATAAACAAATTGTTCATCATTATTAGCTGAAAGCCATTTTTTGGGTACAGTGAAGTATGCTTAATGTTTGCATGTTTGTGATCGGGTTTTTGAAGTTAAAAGCATAATTTTACACATACGTTAACGCAAAACCTAATTATTCTTACCGATGTTGGTTATTTGGTCTGTAGTTATCAATTATACCACTATTCTAAATTAAGTAAGTACTAACTCATATGATGGACGTTTTGAAATACAAAGCAAATAAACCGCATAGTGAATGCCTGTGAAATACTTTCCAAGACTTTCAACTTTGTTTAGTCTCCTTAGCCATACAAATTTATCAATACAAATAGATGAACTCCAGTTCAGAGCTTGATGATAGAACACACAAAGTAGGTGAAAAAAAAGATTTTCGGCGAATTCCTTCCCAAGCCTTTAAAAACACATTTAGATGAAACAATTTCAGTAAGGTCAAATGGACAGGTGAATGAGTCATGTGTGTGGTAGAAAGTATCAAACCGTTTTATCAAATGTTCCGTTAACTTCGTGTCAGGCATAATTAAATGACAGAAAGATTGTCACGTACATGCGAGAACATTTCCCTCTAAAACTACAATATGTTTTTGTACATATAAATTTACATAAGGAAAACTATTGCTTTTTGGAGATCACGTTTCTCGCCACATGTTTCTAGTATGTCATTAGTTGAACGTTTGTCACAGAAAAAGTGAAGTTGGTTAGGTAAAATTTTGAGTTAACTAATCCAAAATAAACCCGTTGTCATAAATTAAATGATAGTAGTTTGATTGAGGCCCTGGTTATTACCAGTGTGCGAAACCCCGGTACATCAAACAGTAGACAAAAAGTACTATTCAAAATATTTTGCTAATTAATACTTAAATAAAGGGTTTTAATTAAGCTGCTTTGAATTCACACACAAAGCGCAAAATTTTTTTTCTTGGTTAAATCAAAATCATATAAATTAGTGAGAATCGTGTGAGGACAAACAGGCGCCAAAATTCTTTGCATAAGAGTAAATTACAGATGTGATGGTGAATAATAACCATCGAATGTTTTTGCATTCCTTACGGTCATTCTTATACGTGGAACCCTCCTTGTATAAATACAGGGCTCGATGGATTCCATGCAACGTGCTTTACACAATTCTTCTGCCTCACCGATACTGTTGACCACTCAACCACATCCCTATTGCCTTCCTTTTAGGACTGACTCCAACCAGTCACTTGTATTGGATTTTTTCCGAGCGATCATATTGCTCACTTGCAACTGCATGCCGATTAGGCCATCATTTATTCCAGTCGGTGATAGACGCCATTTTAAGATAAAAATTGCGGTAGAAAGTTATTAAAAATTACTCCTGTAAACAGTATTTGGATAGAAAATGAATTTCATCATGCTTTTGACATTAAAAATGTTGTCTGCAGAAGTAATAAAGTCGAGTGTTCAGATGAAGTGGATCAGATGTATATCTTAAGGTACTCAGATCCTTTAGCGTAAAAATATGTTCAAGTTGTTGTTGTGATTGGTGGTGGTGGTGGTCGTCGTCGTCGTCGCCGTCGTCGCGGTCCTAGTGGTGGTGGTGGTGTTGGTAATGCGTGAAGTTCTCCTTGAACGTGGTTCCAAGAATATTCACAACACTTGTGAGATTCCGCTTGAAACTATTCACCAAAAAGCCAACCTCCTCGGTGCGCAAAACTTGAATCTGGTCTTTAGTTTCCCCAAAAATGACAGACATTTCACAAATGCTATATGCCTTTTTCATAAACCACAGAATTTATATTTGATTAATCGCTTCCTTTTACTGTCATTTTGACCAGAATTCTTTTTTAATTTTGTCAATCTTTCAATCACTGTCTTAATATAAGTCTCTGTTTTACACGTTTTGTAATGTTGAAAATTAATTCACTTCATTAGGGAAGTTTAAATATACAAAAAAGTCAACTCGCCAAATTCAAATAAGTAGGTAATGGAATCGGTCATAACAAAATTATTCAATGGAAAAAGATGTCATGGGACGCATCGTCGATAGCATTTCAAAATCTAATCATCTATCCAATGAAACTACATTCCATCATAAAAATGGGTTGATAACTTTGATAATAGTGTGCCTGGTCTACAATAGTGGTTTATTACGAATAACCAGCAGGAAATGAGTGAATTGGCATTCATACACCAAAACATCTCATTTGGAACGAGTCTTCGGAATTCCCATACGTTCATATGATAATTACTGGAACGGTCCGCTGTTAGATATGCATTCTTGTTCTTACCTTACTGAATAGCAGCAATTTTCTTCAACAGGTTTTGTTCAATTTTGACCGTTGAAAGAAACCGCCTGCGAACTACCTACAAGTGTGAGTAGTATCTCACAACAATAGGACACAGCAAAAGGAAAATAGATTATGTTTCAGTGCCAGTAAATCCTTTAAGCCATCATAAGCTTTTTTCTTTTCCCATTAATAAAACACAAAATTCGTTTATTTAAACTTGTTTTTATTCGTAAATGTAATCCTTAATATGAAATTCAGTATGCGGATTTTCCATACGGTTTGTTCGTTGTCAATAAAAGTTCACCAATGTTCCCATCAGTGAAACGATTAAATACCTGTGCATTTATGTAGAAACCAATGATAAAGAGCTCGGCCTCCTTTTGTATGACCTTAAACAACTGCTTTATTTCTGCACGTATAATGTTGAATTCAATTTTAACGACGAGATAAATCGACAAAATGATAGCGTGTTCATGGGGTCTCCGCTGGGACCGCTTTTTGCGGATTTATCTATGGCGAAACTTGAAAACACTCACTTACAGTCATCCTTCGAAGACTGCGTAATATACGCACGGCACGTGGATAACATTTGTTGTGTGTTGAGTGCAACATCGTACACAACGGAACTATTAAACAACTTCAACAGCGCGCATCCCAATATAACATTTACTTAAGAAATGAAGTGTAACAACAAATTGACGTTTCCAGATGTCTGCATCACCCGTCGATCAGGTGGTTCAGTGCAGTGTTCGGTCCATCGAAAGGCAACTTGGAGAGACCGATACATGCATTTCCGAAGCTTTGTGCCACTGAAGGTAAAAAGGAACCTGGTTCGTTGCCTAGCGGACAGGGAAAGATAGATCTACAGTGAGTACACGCTAGAAGACGAGCTCCGTACTATAAAATTTATCTTTGAACGTTACGGGTATCCGGAGCGATTGGTCAACAAGATGATTCAGTGCACGGAAAACTCTGTACAAAACACAGAGGTTAGGAAAAAAAATCTTGGTACATTTCTTTTCCTTTCAAAAGGGATACATCAGCTGAGATCACACAAAGAAAAGTATCCAACGCAATCGATAAAACTTTCTATGCATTCAAGCTTCGTGTATTGTTCACGTCCAAGCCAATTGTGTGTCTGCCAGTCAAGGACAAAGTTCCAAACTCTTCGGTCTCATTCTGTGTATACTCATTTATCTGCTTCTGTGGAACAACTTAGATGGACCGCACGGTCAGGCGATAGTCCGAACGAATTTGTCAACACCACCCTGCGTGGCTGAACACCGGGACGTTTAAGTCGTTCGCCAGTGGAGTGGTTTCACGCCTAGTTGAAACAAATCACACCTTGAACGTGTCCGAGGCTTTCCGTCCCCTGTAAAAAGTTCGTGGACCATTATCGAGGCAGGTTCGCTGTCGGATGCCAACCACAGCAGAAAAGGTGGGCATTCGTCTGCACAACCCCATCTGTGTGCCCAAGAACAACTTGTGCAAACGATAAAGTTTCCCTGGCCCACCCTCACACATACCGCATCACGAGTAATCTTGATGATCGGATGAGTAGACAAACAAATATGTGATCGTGGTGAACCAGATTTCCGGTCTCACGTTTATAGTAATCTGTGGTTTTATTTTATTTTCCCAAGACAATTTTATTACCAAGTAGTGAAATATATTGAAATGTAGTGGCATGAATAGGAACCTCTGAAAATGAGCTTGTTCGCCACTCTGTTCTTCTGTTTGAAAAGTATTTGACGTCATTCATTGGCTTGCGATTCATGCAAAATGTCGGAATATTTAAAAACATTTGAGGACACATTCATGGAACTGGTTTAAAAACAGTAACAAGAAGAGCGATTTAGAGGAGGTTCTTGTGTAAACATCTTAGAAGAACTAAGAAAATGTTGCACTTATTGAAAAGCAAATTACTTTCCAATAACTATCCATCTTTGAAAGTGATGCAAATTATTTCGGATGCATATATTTAATTAAAAGATCTTCCGGATTGCAGAATAATGATAACGAGCAAAGCGAATTTCCCTGCAGGATTGGTGTAATTAGTTGGAACACGTGATCGGCAAATCACTGCAACCTGCGCGATATGCCGGATTCCCCTGATACTTGCTTGGCTTGAAACTACAGACACCAGTGGATTATATAAGTGATCATTTTTTTGCATCCCTCACATGAAAAATAAAAATAGTAAATATTCTAAAACAAATATTCTCGTGATTCAGCACTTGGGGAACATCAAAGCAGGATTCAACCATCGACTGTCCCTAACCCACTTCTTATCGATTTTGCTTTCGAAGTAGATTCACCCAACCGAGAGGTAAATGATATATATATATATATATACAGGCGTTGACCAAACTCGTGCAACATCACCCTCATTTTGGAAATCTATTTCAGCTTGCAGTATCATACTTATATATAGATGGCTATGAGTAAAGTGTATTTATTCTTGGTTTTATCTTAAACATCTACGTTCTTAGTTCTTCTCTAGCACCGTTTGAATTTACGCAAACTTGAGTCAACCTTGTCGTCATAAAATTTGTAGTAGTTCGAAAGTTACAGCTCTCAGTTGGAAAAAATATTTCATGCAAAGCAGCACGGGATTTTATTCTATTTAATAGATGATTCCTGTCCCATGAGAGTTTTTATTAAATTAAGCACACGTATTCTAAATTTCTTGTCTCTTTTTATTCTGTGCACAGTAAATAAGCAAATTACTGAAAAATATTCTAGTTTAAATAAATTGAATAAAGAAGCCGAAAATACAGGTTTGCACAATGTATCCTGGATCATTTCGCTGTATCTGTACATGTGCATACTGCAGTCTATGTGATCATTAATATATGGTCAGTAAATAACAGAATCATGGGCGGAGAAAGATTGCGGTCAAAATTATTCACCAAACACATTTGTTACCAAGTCAGCGCCAGAGTGATAAGCCATTCACTCCGTTTACACAGTTTGGGATGNGAACGCGTCGTGCAGCATGACACTGTTTTATTTCGATCACGTGTTGTGTGATCGACGAAATAAGTTTCCTGTGCGTCATTGGTGACCTCATACTTCCGAAGTTCCCACTCATTGTTTTCTGAATCCATACCGGGAGGCGCTCGGTTACTCGGTAACGCAGTTGTCTCTCCGTTCTGCCGATGTAGATGGCCGAGCATCCACATTTGAACTGATAGACACAATTAGATTTGTCGTGGGAAGACAGTGGTTCTTTCGACGATGGTATTAGCAACGGGGCGGTTGTAAAAACAACGATGGGGTCGGCTGCGTAGTAGGTGCGTTCACCGGCCGATTTTAGGCACTTGGTAATCAGGCAGCTAATATCGTCACCTTTGAAGAGCAGTTGCAGGACTACTCTCATCTTATCTGCACGTGGTGTCTTTTCCCGAGTAGGGCTGGGTTGTGAGTGCTTTAAGATGAATCCTTTCGGATATCCGTTAGAGTGTTAAACTTCTCTGATCTTGTCATATTCGTTATCCAATGTATCTGTTGTGCAAATCAGCCGCGTCCTGTAGAAGAGCGTTCGAATTAGACCAATCTTATATCCCATTGGAGCAAAGCTAGTAAAATGGAGATATTGTCCGGACCATGTATCCTTCCGGTACACAGATCTTGTAATTGATCCATCGGTTCGACGTGAAACTTCCGCATTCAAAAAGGCGATGCTGTCTTGCGTTTCAGTGTGGTGTGTCAACGTCATGTTTGAGTGAAGATTATTCAAGTGTTCAAATAACCTCTCCCCGTCTTCCTTTGCATCACAAATTGGTAAATTATTTGGCTATGAACTACTCATGCATTATCTACAATACTGAAAGAACTGAAAAGATAGTCCAACAAACACAATTTGATCTTCGAAAGTTGTCCTTGAGGTGTGCGGCTCGTTGAATAAGCGTCCTGTAATGTCACCATGCTCAAACAGAATAAAACTTTCAAAAGGTTTTGGCATATTATTGAAGCCGAGGAGCAACTTAATCGAGAGGCGCATAAATCTGATGGCTCAGTTTGTGTCTTGTAGAAGTGCTTCGATGTGAACATAAAGTTCAATTTGTTGCATATTCCACGAAATTTCTCCATCAAGATATAAACAGGGAGGGAGAAAACCGGCCACAGCAAAGTAAGATGATGGTTGTATTTGATTGCAGCAGAGATGGGTTGCACAAAACCAAAATGGAGGATAGCCCGGGTTGATTATTCGTTTTTTCCTCACGCTTTCGTTTGGAAAATGATGGCTCAATTTAAAATGCAGCTGAGGCCACGTGATATCAAGCAGTTATGGAGCGGAAAATGAAGCATAGCACGTATGGATTTTACCAACAAATTCAAATCGCGTCGCCCGCCCATTTGGCAATGGGTTTGTCTCACTTTTGACCAATCAGTAATTCAGCGTGTGGTGAAAGCTGATCTACTGAGCTAGTTTTCTAATGAATTTCTTTTTACCTGTCAAAAGAAGTAAATATCTATCCGGCCTAACGAGTTGGAAGGGAAGTGAATATTGAACGTATTGTTTTTGGTCTCCTGTATATACCAATATAGACATAGCAAAATGCCTTGCACTGATAAGGGAGGTTTTATCTAACTGGTACTCTTCAAATGCATTTGCGGAAGTCATATTTTTCACAGATGAAGGTTGGTATCTCTTCTTGCTTGAGGTTTGTAGTAAAAATCCGTTGGACATAAATGAATATTTTTTTCACATTTATGCAGTTTCTAGAGGTGTCAAGTTCAATGTCAAATTCGTTCTATTACCGCGCAGTAGCTGGGATTTTAATGAACTACTTTAATAAGTAGATTACCGTTACGTTTTCCACTGTGACTTTGTTATCTTACAACTGATGCACCAGGAACCGTCGTCAAAATCTTGAAATTCTACATTTTAATGGTGTGTGGCTTATAGAAGCAATAACACAGTGGATATTATATATTATTATATTATATTATATTATTATTTTTATATTATATATTACTATGTTGCGTCTGATGTGGGGCAATATCATTTCTTCTTAATTTCTTTTCATCTTTTTGGTTTCACTTCCTTTTTATTGAACACACAATGATACATTTTCGGGAAGGAGGGGAGCGGCCAATCAAGGGGCTGCCGTGGAGAAAGTAGGGCGATGGTATTGGGGTTCCAACACATCCCCCGGGGTGGTAATTTGGTGACCTTACCACCGGGCCACCACCGCCCGTGAAAAACGAAGTATAGAGAAAATAAGCATGTTGCACGAGTTTGGCCGCTAACTATAGATAGATAGGTATATTTCAGACAATTTCGTAACAATTTTTATTCTAATTTCATAGTATTTGTAAAATTTGCCGAGACTGATGGATTTGCAACGCCAGGGTTATTCAAAAGATCAAACGAAAACAAAGGTATGTTTCCGATAAAATCATTTTAAAATCGATACGATCAAATAATTTTAAAATAACAATTGGATGATGCTAGTGAATTTTGGCAATGCTACTTTTTCTTTAACGCATAAATATAAACAAGCTAGTTAGATTTCGGGTTTTGGTCAATTTTGGGATCATTTTATGCTCATAACATACAGTTTGGATGTTTGGGGAACCAATCTGCTTCACATTAATGAATGATAATACGAATGATATTAATAATATTAAGAATATTTGTTCCTTCCGGTTGAATGGTCATTAACTAAACAAAACTGGGTCATTCCTACCATCCAACTAGTATTCATATAATATAGGTTAATTTCAATCAAATATTGAAATTGATTTTTTGTGAGAACATATCTGTGAGAACGTTTTTGCTGCCAATTCTGCAAAACTTCTACTTAAGCATTATCGACAAAGACCGAAGATGGAGAACATGTTCAACCGTATAATTTGGATTACACAGCGTTCCATAGAACTGTATTCCATTTAAATAAGGCACATAATGCTCGGTTACGGTGCAAGATCTTCAGTGTTTCAAGTCAGAAAATCTTTTTCACAAGGTGGACTGAGTTCGATAAAATTAGTTCAATAACATCGAATTAATCTTCCGGGAGAAACAGACCAATTTCATTTTTCGATATTGTACAAAGGGACAATTAGGAAACAACTGTTGACAAACAACACAAAAACCACTTAAAGTACGAGCTGTTTGCAGTTTTTCTGTAGAAAACCAGTGCATTATGAAGAACTTCCTTTGTTAATATTAATGTTTTTGTTGTATATTAAATAAATGTAATTAAAATAATAAAATTCTATAATGTCACCCCCCAAGAATGAGATCGAGTGACTGGTTTTGTTTAACTCTGAGGTAAGTCAGCCAACAGCCGTTAACTGAATCAAATAAATTAGTGAAATCCTCCGAAAAAATCGGTCCTAATATTTCATCACTTTCGTGAATACATTCTCAGCAAATTCGCAGCAGTATGATATGTTTGGAAAAGTAGAAAATGAATACACAACTGAACAAAGCCGGAGAAACGCTCTTCGGAGAACAACGAAACCAGTTATTGTCCAATGCCGGTTCCAATCGGCATCCTTGAATGAAACCCAAATCAATAAAAAAATCGGGTATATCTTTTTTCAATTATGAACAAACTAGCGCATTTTTAAACAGAGTAACTACTGATTATTTTTAGCTTGTTTGAAATGTAAGTGAAAGCATTAAAACGTATTGTATGCACTAAATGAATGTTTGACCTTGGTTACGGATTAACTTGTGAGTAGACGGTAAAACGATTTTGCCAAGTAAATGGTGGCCTGATGTTTCATCTGTGAATTTCTTCGTTCCATTCCCACGTGATTCAACGAATGTTCATGGGGAGCAACAATGACCCGGGGAAAGGTTTGGAACATTGCGCAAATCTTCCGCTTTTCATTTAATGCGTTGTCCATTCAGCACTTTACGCGAGGCGCTGTCCCCTATTCCCCAGCGTAGCTCTGCGGTTGCCAGACTCGATACAGCGGTCAGCTCAATTAAGGTCTGATTAAACTTCTTAGGACTGCGAGATTCCAGATTTAGATTAAAGAGTTCCACAAATAGACCGAAAACTAGAAAGACTGTACTATTTAATGGTCTTTCCGAACACCCATCAAAGTTGGATTATAATCACGAAACGCGGACGTTTTTGCCTCCACCGAAAATAGAGTACATCGTTTCCGAACCATTTAGGGTTATTTGCATGCAATTTTTACTCAGTGGGATGGGGATTTTGTTTCCCAGAAAGAGATAATTATAGGTTGCCACAATAAGCTCGTGGGAGACAGATTGCCAGTTTCTGCTTTAGATTAGTCTCTCTCAGTACGACCGGCTCGTCCAAAATGAGGTTAGGTTGCTTTGTTCTGCTAAATCTTATTCCTTTTGAATAATCACACAATATGTTTTTAGATTGTGAACCACTTATTGGAAAGACAATCGATAGAATGCTTTTTTTCTATCAACCATATTATACGTGAATTGGTTATCACGTTTTTTAAATATTTAAATCTCATCCAGTTTATGATAGGCTCACTCTAAATTGTGAAGGCATTGCCCGTGAATGAAATGTTGTTTTTCAAATTCATTCCAAAAAGCAACATCGGGTGGTGAAATTTTGAACTGTGTGTTCCTTCAAATCCAAACTGCGGTCCACTTGTCAACGAATCAAACTAGTATTGACATTAAAGAAACGTATATTCCTCAACCACCACCACATTGTCAAGTCAGTTGTTAGAAACATGTACCCTTAAGTAGAGGATGTATCTATTTGTTGTCCTCATACTCTTCAGTCGATTTAGTCCATTCATTATTGGCTTATTTACCTAAAACTGCCTCTCGTTGTGGGTTCATCTACCTGGTATTTTCTGTTCCCAATACCCGTCCGCGAAACATTGTTTCTTTCATGCATCTGGTTGCTCCAGATAAACAAATGCTGGAATAAATTGTGCTGCAATCATTTTATATGATAGCTAACATTTCTAAGATTGATAATATTGCGTAATCTTTGAATCTCGTTCTGAGCATTGTAAACATTGCGTATATTTATATTTTGTTCACAAAATGGGACAATAATTTGCCTTACATATTTTAGCGCAACGAAACATGGAAAATTCACTAGTTGCAACCAGACCATTTAACATACGTATACGTTACAAACGAATCTAGCGTTGCAAACATGCTGCGAGCACCACACCCCACTCATCGTTGAACCAGCTTATCCCCTAGTGTCAGAAGTCGATCAGAAACTGCCTGAAACCGACTATTTAGCGCATGAGAATGCTCAGTGGAAAAACGAAAAACAGTCTGAATAACTGTGCGGCATTCATATTGGGCGTGTATTCGCGTTTCACCTGCAAGGTCTCGGGTTTGATCCTCCATTGGTTTGATGAAGTTGCATTGGTGAAGAGACCGAACCATGTCGAAACTATTGTGCATCGCCTATGTATCTGGCATCCTATGTCCTAATCAATCTTGCTAACTTTTGGGTTTGTGGTAATTCATAGACCAAAGTAACCCTCTTGTATATAGCCCTGTCTGTGAGGTTCATGTAATCAAAAAAAACACCTTCAGCATTTTAATTTGGACCATAATAAGCCATTTTCATAATGATTATTTCATTCATGAAAATGTTTTCCCTAATCATTTCTTCAATGAAGTGGTTCAAACTACCTTTTTATGGGAATATGTTAGTACACTGTTATGGATGGCTGGATGTGGAAAACCAGACTGAAAATCGTGTACCTCCAAAACCGCATGCCTGTTTTGTAATTTCAGGGCAAAATGTGAATAACCAATGTTCACTCCCTAAATAGAAGTTTAAAAATCCTGACCAGTACTTTTTGAGTCATCCAAGTGTTTTCAAGCAAAAATAGGTGAACTACGAATAATTTTCGGACTAACGAATGACATTCTCTAAATTATGTACTCCTCCTTCTTTGTGGGTGTTTTCAGTCGAAGCATTACAGTGGGTTGCACAATAAAAGATGATTATCTAAATGCTACATTTTCCATGGTAACAATTCTTTCATTTAACTCCACCCTCGATAGTAAACCCCGGTACCAATGAACTTGAAGATTGCACACACAAATGCAAACAGGTAATGGGGGTTATTCGTTTGATGTATGAAAGGCGTACGAATAAGGGAAAATGATTTGTAAGTAAGTGTTTTCTTCCTCCCACCTATGGTGCCCTATTAGATTGGTCGGCTGTTGCGGAATGATCACCTGACTTACGTCATTCGTGATTGCATTGATTGTCCCTTAACGTCTTGTTTTCAAAAACGACCGTTCTAAAGCATAAATCATTGTTTCTAACGCTGCGAAAATGTTAAGCCAGCATTTGAATCAGCTAAGCAATTTCTAATCGTATAAAAAAGCAGATTTTACTATCCTCCAAACATATTATGTGGTACCTCAATACCAGCAAAGCGAAAAGAGATCTGGAACAGGTTATTTTTAAAACGAGCTGACAGCGGACGGACTTTGTACTTGATCCAATAATCCGTCTGATCAAATTTTAATCTTAATTTTAATCTTAATTCACGCACTGATACATTCCACTGCCTGAGGGCTAAAAAACCGCACCCCATTCAATTATTTACATTTGATTCACACTATTTACTTTGCCATCTGTCGTGAGCAAACACAGTGCAATGTAAATATTCGTTGAAAAAAAGGAATCCACTGTATTTGTTAGTTGAACATTTTTTTTCTGGTCACACTAAGTGGGTTCCACAAGAGGCGGGGAAAATTTGATTAAAACTGTCACTTTGTGCGATTTTGTTCGCTTGGTAAAACACTTCAAGACGTTACTGGGTTAGTTTAATTTCACCAGACGTTATGCAAACAATCCATATGGAATTGGACTCCGGCGCGCTGCGGGGGAATTTGAAATTACTGGAATCGATGTTCACGATCTCCGAAAACTATTTTTTTCTCAATCACAAGCAATTAGATAATAACTGGTATTGGGTCACTTTGACTAAAACTAATTTTATTAATCAAACTATAATTTCTCACATGCGCTCTGAATGTTTGTTTGCTCAAATTTCCATCTCTGAAATTTGTTATGCACAACTTCAAAGTAGCCGTAAAATAAACGTCCAAAGCAATATTTGTAATTTTCAAAATGCTTCAGTTAGCTGTTAAAAATAATTACCGATCAAAGGAAAAAGGTATTTTGGCAAACTGCCAAACACTTCGTTTGGTTTCGTCATTATTTCAAACATTTTTAATGAAGATTGATTGCTAAACGTAGATGTGTTTCGTGTTCTGTTTCAATTGAAGATTTGCTTGAGTTCACTAAAACACTTTGATTCATATTTTCGATTATTTCGCATGATATCTGAAAGCCTAATGAATATCAAACGCATCATTTGATCTCTCAACCACATTCAAATCATGTATAACCTAAATGTTTTCAAATGAAAATTGTAGAAATCGCACTATGAAACGATTTCCAGCTTGAAGTCCGTCAAAAATACCATCAAACACGGCTAGACCGAATTCTTTGATGGCACAACTTGGGTGAATCCGAATTCGGTAAGATCCTGAACAATTTCTCTTTACATTATCATGCTCTTCCTTCCCATATGAATACGTATTGATTTGTTCTGAACCAGCATTCCGGGTAAACTGTATTAAACACCCAGGAGTTTTTATTGATACTATTCCTCACTGCACCTCTCAAATTCAACACATCGTCAGTAAGCTTCTTCTCATATCCGTGAACTTCGTCAGTTTTGTATTCAAAAAGCAATTATTTCCAAATTCGTTTACCAGTGTGCTTTCCCCGTTTTAGTTGATTGTTCACTTGTCATTTTTTCCAATATCCTAAAGAAATATCTTAAACTGCTTCGACGTGGACTGACCATCATTAGTCGTGTCTCCTCAATACCGCTGGAGGAATGGGCTACTAACTTGTGCACAAAGGATTTGTATCGACTCCACACATCTGCTGCACGCGAATTTAACTTCCTGTTGTTCCCATCCGTCAACTAGATCCCAATACCATTGTGTTCCCTCTTAAATAAATATATTGTAACTGTACAGTACCCTCGTTAGCAAGTATTCCAGTTAACAAAAACCATGTTTTTACAGACTTCGTTGACAGCCCTGGGATTTAAATCTCTTTTTTCGTTTCTTTTCGTTTTTTGTTTTTTTCCCAAACTTTTATATACTTAACTGAAATGTGGGCTTTATGCCTAAAGAAGTTATTTTAATACAATACAGTACAGTACGATACAGTGATAACACAGATGTCACAGGCCACCCGCCTTTCGGCGTTATTCAGTTTGATGTTCTAAAGTAGTACCATAAACCCCTTTCAGGAGGAAAATAAAGAGTTGAAGAACCACTTGAAATTCTCACCAAATTTCACGAAAATCATAATGCTGGTTTGGAGAACTTCCTTCACCCTGCTCTTGGACATAAGTTGTTTTACCGTCCTTCAAAAACCCAGACAACATCAACAGAGCTGCTGAGTACATCATTGTACCATTTCTAAAACGTCCTTTCTGCGCGTACCGCATATTATACAATTATAGATGTCCGATCTTTGAAAGTTCATTATCTGTGCAGTGCAAGCAAGGGGTAATCGGTATTAAGCGTTACGGTAAAATTCATCTCATCGATATATAATAGAATACTTACTGTGAATATCTACAGATAAGTTTCAACCAATGCTTGACACTGATAAGTTCAGGCACGGAGTTTATGCGATATTTGATTCAGATGAACGGGAATTTTAGATAGTTAAGAGCTTAATTTGGATTGCAACAATGCACAAAAATTCATGGGCACCAAAATCAGTGCTCTGAAAGAATTTGAATGATTGACGATTGATATTCTGCGCGATGCGAATTAAGAAAATAAACGGAGTAGATAGCATGCTGTCATCCATTAAAGTTTATACCATATTATTGCTTGGTCTTCTACTTCCGAAAAAAGAATTTATTTTTGCCACAACCCTTTTGCCTGGGATCGATTTTTGAAAAGCACTAATAAATACATATAATAAACATATTTTATCTTATATGTGGATTATATATAGCACCAACGTGTTGGAGCTCGCAGTATACCGTGACCAGCTGTCTCGAACATGATTGCGTAACAAACACTCCGAAAAATCATCATTGATAAAGATCAGAATGATGATAACAGTAAGCTGACATTTACCAGTGTGAACTCATCCCCTATCGTGATTCAATCTTCACTCCATAATGCATTTCCAATTTGCTCAAGTTGTTTGAAGGATGGACGTTTTGTTTTAGATTGTAAAACTTTCACTAGCCTCGATGGGATTCGAACCCAGTCATAGAAAATCAGTCACATCATGATAATTTGGATGGGTAACCCAAATTTGAAAAAAGCAGTGTTCTGTTGGTGTGGTCCAGTAGCTCAATTGGTAGATCCTATGATGTACAAAAGCGTAGACGGTATCCATGCATAAGCTTGAATCCCACAGAAGCTGCTGAAACCTAATGTGCTCAATTAGAACTAGTTTTAAATAGAACTCATTTCTAAACGGTCCTCCAGATATTTCATAAGACTTTTTACGTTGCCATGTCAAAATCTATCGGTCGTGTGCTTCAACGAACCGGTGATATACTCCGATCACTGCGGACCTACCTTAGTTAGTTGGAAAAAGGTAATCAGACTGTGAAATAAATCTTTGCGATAGTACCTCACAGAGCTGATGGGTGTTCCGCAAGGGAATCGGGATGAGGGGCACGTTTTCATAAATGCGTTTTTCAAGATTGAATGTAATAGCACCATCGAAGTTATGTTGCAATGTGGTTCTTTTTCTCCTGTATCACTTGACAGGTTCGCCTCATTTGTTAACAGCTAATTATTTGAAGTTATTAGTTCAAAAATCAAACATTTATTTGATGCTACATCAAAACTTAGTTTGTTTGTTTCTTCTTCTCGTTCTGTGAGAAGAACTCGCAATTTGTTCTTCCCGGTACTTACAAAACCACGATTCAAACGTGTCACTCCGGTTTTAAGACCTGTGTGCTCTCAGAAGCAACCACGTGACACGGAAGCAACTGTCCCTTGGGAGCCCACATCATCTACGTGTTCCCAGTAGTTTCGATATAATTATTGGTTGCTCTAAGCGTGCGTGGTTGGCGTAAACTCTCGGAATGACAAGTCGACAAAAGTTTCATAAACTCAAAAATTAAACGTGACATTTTAATATCAAGCATTGTTGAACAAGAGGAAGAATTATTGATTTTTTAATCAATATTTTTTTGTCCAAAACACAGATAAGCCTTTTATGAGCAGCAATTTAGTTCTCATTTAATTTCGATTAAATTTTATCAAGACCAGGGCAACTTTCTCATCCTTTCTATCCAGGTGTAGCGTAGAACTTGGTGCTTCTTTTTTCATCGGGTCACTTTCTCGAAAAGATCAAACATCAATAGACGCTTTTTGTCTAACTCTTTGTCAGGTTGTAGTATGTTCCCTTGACAGAATACCGATTTATATGGACACGTGTGGAGATGAGTTTGTTGTTCGTTGGGAGGCAAAGCAAATCACGTCGGTGTATCTGACAACGAATTGAATAAATACATATAGATTAACTAGCATGGCTTCCCCTGAGACTGCACCTGAAATGAGAATGCGGATTTGCATAGTCGAAATAATGTCGCCAGGAAATACTCGTCTACTTTTGTTCTTTTGTGTACTGCGGATAGCTCTTTGGAAAAGATAAACCGACTTCATGCTGATCAGGCAGTTTCGTTGAATGAAAAACGTCCTTGGCGTCACACACACACATACACACACGAGGCGTGACTCTAGTCTCGTCACAACCAGGTGTGAACGGCAAGGTAACAGTGTGCTACTGCACGGTTGTCCGTGGCCGCATAGGAGCTCATTCACCATTCGGTGGCTGCGTTTCAGGGGTCCATGCATCCTTTCAGTTGGACCAGCTTCCTTCACATCCACTGAATCTGGCAGTACGTCTTGTCGGCCCATTCATAGGGGTGGCTCCAATCGCGTGCCGTTCACCGTTTTGACTAGGCTTTTATTTCTCGGTCACCCTCAACCTCTTCTAGCCCGTCTGTCAAGCGGTCTTCCGGTAGTTACTGGCTGAAGCATGCCCCAGCTGCGAGAAGCTCCTGGCGAGAGATGATTAGATGACGGAGAACAAAGGGGACACGATAGATAAGCAACTATAAGAAGCTACTCCTATCACATAGTCCCTACATCTTGTTGTCCTCGAAGCAGTACGCCTGAGCTGTAAAATGCGTTGCGTATGGGGATAAGGTGATATAATAAGCACAAGTTATGTTGACTTCCACATGATACAATAAAAGATGTAGGATGACCAGCTGATGGTCCGAAACCAGCGGTTGGTGTACACTGTTTAAACTCATTTTAAATACAGACATCATTTGTGTATATTGTGATTCTCAAATGAAATTTAACGCGATAATTTCTATTTTTTGAGCTGGGATACTGAAAACTAGCGAGATTAATCAGCGTAATCATACAAAAATACCGTGGTTTATGGCAGAACAACTACTGATCCGGTACCTCAAAATGGGGTGATTATTTACCAATTAATGTTTGATTGTAAATTATTGTATCAAACTGAACACACTTCCTCAAGTTACTTCTCGGTTGAATATATTTACACTGAAAATGGAGTAAAATACTTTTCCTTAAAACTTTCCCCTTCAATAAGTTGCTAGAAAATCCGTCAGTCAAAACCGAGTGATTAAAAGTGAATAGAATGAATAAAAGTAACTGCTAAATTGTCAGCGGTATCTTTCTTCTTGGTGATCAGCTGTAGTGCTATCTTATTGGTTTTTGTGTGATCTAACTTGAGCTGTTTCAGGGCTCACTTGAACCGTGGTGACATACATTTTTCATGACATGGCCATCATCACATGAGAAAATACGGTCAATAGCTTCCCATAGTTTGTTTATTCGCAAACCTGCAAAGACGCACGTGAGAATTTATTGTGTTTCAGGTTTCATCTATTATTCGGTCAAAGGTTGTGAGTGTCTGTTTAGAATTGAAAATATGTTTTCAGGCGAGAATGTAGTTATACTTTTGGTAAACATTCACATCGCTCCGCTTCTGGGTTAATGTTGTGATATTGGTTGTACATGTAATCGAGTTACTATCAGAATAGGATAGAAGATAGTTGATTTTAACTTTACATTGAAATTCGTCAAGCACAGAGTAGATGAAGTGTGAAGTGGAAAAGCCTAGGAAATCCTGAACAGCTGTTTGACCTGTTTGGGTCTTAAAGACAGTAGAAATCCACCGACCCAACTAGGGATCGAAACCGGTATGGAATACACACATACTACCCGCCTGACCAATGGGCAGCTGATCAGACGGCTTTTTATTCTGCCTTCATATAATACTTACACTGTCTGATCAGTTACCCGATAACCAAGTGTGTAGTATACTTTAATTCTACCTTAAACCTACCGGGTTCGAGCCCCAGGTGGGTGGATGAATTCGAACCGCCAATGTGACCCAACCAGATCAAAACAGCTGTCCAGTGCTTCCTAACTTTTCAGTTCACGCCTTATTTACACCAGTGGGTCATCTAAACAAGTAAAACCCCGCATTACTCTCATACAACAATGAAATTCATCACATAACTTTAAGACAAAATCAAAGATATTAGGAATGACTCACTTCCAAGTCTATCAAGGCCCAGATATATAACTCAGGGACATTCACATTTACAAATGGTGGTATGCACATATATGAAACGCCATAGAAACTGATCTCAATTCTCGTTCAAAACAGATCAATGCTCCTTTTTGCCTCCGTTTTTTGAATAGGTTAACTAAAAACACTGATTGTGATAACGAACGTAGGCATCGCAAATGTAGCCTGTGAAGCTGGAACCCTACCAAATGGACTATTCTCTTTGAAGAATATATGGCTAGCGGGCAAACAGCCAAGAGAAACTGGGTACTTCTCACCAAATAATATTGAATGGAATTATCCAGTATTTCCATTCTTGATAGAAATGCTCCGCACTACACCGAACGCATTTTCCAGTTTCTGTTTCTACTCGCGAGAGCAAGGTTACACTAAAGTCTACCCTCACCCACCACCCACAAAGAATATAAGCTATCCAGGATGGGTCTATTCTGATGATGGGTTCTTCGGTTAATGTGAATAACAATTTTAAGTTTGATATTTGCATTTTATCAATCGATTTCTCTGCTCTTCAATATGTATTTGAGTGACGGGATTTTTCTAACCGTCTACTAATGTCAAAGATTGCTCTTTTCTCATCAAACCCAATTTGCATACCAGTGCATGCATGGTAACAGTTTCATTCGACCAGTGGTTCGATATGTCCGACTGTCTGCTCAAACCGATAACTTCAACTCGTGATCATGATAAAATCCGGAAGAACAATATAGACCATCAATTTTGCGAGTGCTTCAACAGCTGTCATTTATCACGGTGTGTGTGTGTGCGTGTGTGTGTGTCTCATACAGAAACAATGCGGGTCAAAGGAGCAAACAAGTCAGACATAAGTGAAACAGATTTTTCCGATCCGTTACATCCATCATCCCCAAACTCGCCGAACTCACTCAGACTCAGTTGTCAATTGTGGCTTAAATACTCTGTCTACCCGGGTTGCATAGTCAACACATCACATCGGACAAATTGCCTCTGTGTGAAGCAATCATTCTGAATGGTGCGTGTTGATAGTTGCCACACGAGATCAGGCCAAATGGATCACCAAGATCAGTGTTTTTCCCACACCCACTTTTCTTGATTGCGGGTAATGGATAAGGAGCAGGGTAAGTTTTTCACACATCAACAATGTTACCAATAGGATTTGTTTCCGGTGTTCTT
>UZAN01045842.1:6769-31141 GCA_900618425.1 Echinostoma caproni
TCTAGCTCCCCCCCCCCTCCCACTCTGACCTCGCCCCAATCGCATAGCGCTTCGACAGATATCGGGCACCGAGGAATTACCCACTTATCCCGTGCATGGGTGGTGCGGGGATGGGGTTAATCTCATCAAAATAGCGAAGTCCTGAGTTCAAACCCCTGCCTACCTTCCTTCCTTATTTCTGTATTTCCCCATCAGCCTTACCATGGCTTCGGCTTCCTTCGTGAGAATTGACGGTACATTAGAAAAGGAGAAAACATTTATTATAAGTATTGAGACGGGGTCATCCTAATCCTAAAATTAGGTTTATTTTAGACGGACGGGGTCATCAAGCACGATTGCACGAACACTCACTTATGTGGAAAAATCTGCAGCTTTTCAGTTACTCGTACAATGTTGTATGTTAACTGTAGGACATCATGTAGCTCACTTTCACGAGGTATATCGACGCCGATACACACGCACACTTATATACAATATAGACATGTTTTACAAGCTTAGAATCGATTTTAATCACTTTCTATCAGTGCTCATACAAGAGCGATAGATTCCTCTGACACACCTCACANCACAGTGGGAAGTAGCGTCAGGGTGTGGTGCCAGCGACTCAGTCCAAGACCGGTTTTAGATTGATAAATCGAGGAATAAGGAGTAGAACGAAAGAATACAGCAGTGTTTGAACAAAGTGAATAGTGGATGCAGCCTCGATCCGGTCAGAAATCACTCGGATTCTCAACGGCATGGGGTAGAGTCGACGGAGTTCGCTCCCAACGAGAAGCAATAAATCGGTATTGATTCAAGCCAATGTAAATTTATGCTTCCACCCAACCAAGGAACTGTGATACCCCGGTACCCTGACATTGACGTACCATCGCCATGCTTTTTCACACGGAGTTGTGGTTGGGGGGAACATTTAAGCTCCTGAGTCAAAGTACTTGCTCAACGCGGGTTGAATGAGAAAGATAATTACAACTTAATGCATAAACAGTTACATGCATGTTTATACGTAAAAACCGTTGGAACATTAGTTGATAATTAAATTGGAATTATGGGAGCAATGGAAGATTTGATTGGCCCGCAACAAGCTCGCAAAGATGGGTTGTGCTATGTTGTGTAAATGGAAAATGAAAAACAGTCTAATCAGCTGCCCGGTGGCGTAGTGTGTAGCATGCTTGCGTTCTGTCCATGAAGTCTCGGGTTCGATCCTCAGTTGGGTCGATGGGTTCGCACTGCTGATGAGACCCAACTGGGGATCGAAATAGGTGTCCAGTGCTTCCTAGCTTTTCAGTTCACGCTTCATTTGCTATATGCACGACGAATTCCCATTTGAAATTTGAATTATGTTAGATTCAGCAATTGTTTAAGTGACTGAAAACAAGTAGAAAGGTACAACGTGCAGCGTAACGAGAAGGGCGGATAGTCACATGTGACATCTGTGTTCTGTTGACCGTTGCTTCTTGAAAAGATTGGTAGCAATTTGTGACGTCATCATCGGGTGACATAAGTCACGATCAGATTACTTTTATAATTCAGCTCTAAAACAAGGATAGCTGAAATGTTTTGACCAGTTTATTCCGCGAACACGGTGATGGGTTTGGTAGTAAGACGGACAGGTCTTCGACTATTGCTAATTCGTGTGTCATGCAAGTTTCCCTCTATTCGGATGTGCTCGGTATATGACTTTAAAGTGATCATTGTTAAATTTAAATCCAGTCTCTGTGAGGTAAACCAATACTATGCCTCAGGCTGTTTTGCTATATACAGTGATTGTCGGGTAATAATTACCTCATCATTGCACCTACGTAACTTGTCGGACGAAAGATTCGGTAACCACTGATAAGACAATGACGGTAAGGTAACCTTGCAGGTTCGTTCATCGCAATGCCCTGTTAGTGAACGTTCCCATTGGAGGCAACCGCTCGTCCTATCCGTCATTTAAATCTTTTGCCACTCGCATCGCTATTCAAAGACGATCTTGAGAACCACAAAACTCAGTGCCAGCTGACTGAAGAACCAATATTCCAGCATATTTTGTGCATAGGTATGCATATAACTGAAAACTCTTGCAGACGAAGTTGAGGAAACAACTTTCTTCGTATTGAATAGGCGTTCTGATTACCAACTGGGAATGTTTCATGAAAAGTAATCACGACTGAATTACGGAGACTGAGGGGGA
The DNA here is from genome assembly GCA_900618425.1 of Echinostoma caproni. Classification (NCBI taxonomy): domain Eukaryota; kingdom Metazoa; phylum Platyhelminthes; class Trematoda; order Plagiorchiida; family Echinostomatidae; genus Echinostoma; species Echinostoma caproni. Next base: position 8,943 of record UZAN01045842.1, read on the forward strand.
GGGGGTGAGGGAGAACTCAAACTTTGTAAATTTACACAATCACCAACGAGCCATGTGCAGACCGTGGTGATGATGGCGAGCTCCTGCACACCCAATCCGACTGACTGAATCTCAGAAAGTTAATTTTACGAATATGCGATTGATTGGAAGGAATAATTATAATTAGCCGATGACTGAATAAAGCGTGTGATGTTGCTTTGCTTATACATTCTGAAAGAATCGGCTTTATCAATAACCCGTCTGTGTTCTACCTGATTCCGTGTAACTCAGGGACTTGTTAGTCAGAAACATAGTTCACGTTACTCGAGTGAATGTACGATCCCGTGTGTTGCGGCGGTGCATACTGCAAATAAATTGCTCAGAATGCAGACAGACTGATAGGAAGATAGATTTTACTTATTATTGCAAGAAGAAACCAGAAGAAACAAATGTGTCACATATAACGTTTGTAGTTCTTCCTAATGGCTTACAACTGATCCGATAATGGTTTTTTTAATATAAGCGGAAATTGGAAATTTGGTCCGGTTACATAATCGAACCCAAAACAGTGCAGCCACAGCCGGTCAGCCGATCAAACTGGTGCACTTCCCCTGTCGATTCGATTTATCACGGCTGATGTCTGACCGCGACTGCACACACACTCCGGTCTGAAAGTAAAAAGGGGGCGAAATCCGAATGCTCATCGCCTACATAAACAAGCCAGGCATTAAGACTTCCACGGGTAGCTGGAATTGGTCATGGGAGAGGAAGAGCTTTCTGGAACAATTAAGAAATGGTTCTTGGCCAGAGACAGTGGTGTTCATGAATCAGTTTGGATAGGCTTCATGAGAGCCGATTGAAACGCCAGGAACCCAGTCAGATGACATAAAACTAGCTTGAGCGACCCACTGCGACCGGTATGCTTTCACTCTAGTTTCTTAGGAAACTAATTACGTTTTTGTCGACTCCTGTGTCGGAGGCTGTACTCAGGTTGGAATCAGCCACTACAGAAATCCTAATCATTAATAATTATGCTATTTTCCATTCCGTCATAGCATTCATCTGTATGCAACTACTAAACAGCCCTCTTGCTTATCATTGACTGGGATTGTTTGGCTCTGAGGAGTGGAGAATAGTCACTGAAGTCACTTAGACGAATAACACTAGTGAATAGACAAGTGAATTGTATGTTTGTGTTCTACGGGGGAGTTATTCGGTTTGTTCCTCAATCGGATCGATGGGTTTACATTGCTGACCCAGTCACTGTAAAGATTGAAACTCACCATATAACAAGACCTGTGTTGTGGTGCCATCTTCGGGCAGAATAGCAATATATCAGGAAAAAGTGAATTATAATTTTTGAACGAAAAAAACCGTTTTGATTGAGGAATTTCTATGTTTAATCTTTTACGCCCTTTAGCTTGCCATATCGAAATTAACCAAAATATCTGTTCATTGAAGTGGTTTATAATTAATTGAAACGATGGCGGCAATATATCAGAAACTACGGAATATCGTGCAGATCACGTGAATTTGATTTCAACTGATTTCGCGATCGATGAGCCTACAGTGCTTGCGATGCTTCAGTTGATCATCCAAAATGTCCCGATTCAACAACTTCAACGAAGCTCATCGAATAGCAAAATACGAATTTTTGGGGGATATTAAGTTGGCGATGATTTCATTCCCAAATGTTTGCAGTTCTTATTTCATTAACCACATAGGGAGGGAAGAGAGAAACTTAATCTGTAGGTCGATCTGCTAATTAATCAGCTAATCGATTCCAACCGGGTAGCGGGGCGAACCGGTCAGTGTGACCATAAGCAAAAGGTGCGTCGGCATGTTACACGTTTGGTGATTGGACAAATTGATGACACGTTCACCAGTGAACTAAATGGATGTTGATCGTAAAGAAGGAATTTGATTATAAGTATTTTATGAACGAAGCTAAAGCTTCATAAACTACAGTTTGATTACTTTAGTCATCAGCACTGTTCGAAACCAACTTCGCAGGTGAGCAACCGTAGGAGCTGGCAACGAAAAACCGTCTAACTTCGGTCTTTGCCTGCCTACTATCTTCACTCATGTACCACAACTTCTATTGATTCAGTGGATTGAAATTTCAGCCAAGACGTTGCCTATCTTTGTTGTTATTGTTGCCTGTGTCAGTCAAACATAATTATTCTGACCCTTAATATTCAAACAAGCGTAAAGTGAACAGCGATCAACCGCTCCGTAATTGTCCGTGGAGTAGAGTACAGACGGAAGCATCCGCGTATCACGGAAAGTTTAGTTTGCAGCTTTCTACCAATGATTCCGATTTTTAAAGTGAGAAAACTACCCCAGCTGTCCTCCAACCGCAATGTGATTTGATGACCGCCATTTTCTCCGTCACTCTCCTGAGTGTCCCCCAAAATTCTTCTGCCGGCTCGAGCTAGGTAGGGCCCTTCAGGAGCCTGTACACCGCAACTTTGTTCTCGCAATAACCCCCACAGCATCAGCCATATAGAAGATCCATGCATCCCCCGACCTTGCCTGCCTCACCTTCTGTTGTTCCCTGGCAAACACTATGAAAATGTCCAGCAGCGAATTCGATCGGGTAGCGTCATTCAATGTCAGGGCACACAGGGTCACAGCGTGTGCAAGGGGATCTACTCCTACTCCAAACTGCGTTACTTGAGGCACCTTAATGCATCCTGACAGTTTGTCAGGGTATCGATTCTGGGAATCATGGTGTCCTTCCTGGCGGCGAATACCGTCTTCTGCGGACCTCTGCCTGCTGCACCTAATGCCACCCAAGCATAACTCTCGAGAAGTGCCTTAAGGGCTTACTCTATCGCTCTTTCTGCATCCCAAACTTTTCCAAGAAAAAACATCCCCTATTCATGGACTAAGAGGCGGTTGACTGGCAGCAGGACAATCGATGCGAGGAAATATTTTGTGATAATGGTTTATTGCAAGTCGGTTCTCGTAACTCGGTTGAACTGAAGCTCTTTTTCTGTTCGCGGAGCTTGGTAATTTGTCTACAATGCTTCATTTCTGGCTGAGTTGACGTTATCAGTGCCTACGAATTTCAAACTTCAAATTTATCATCCACACATCCACATAATATACTGTGGTAGGACCCTGTTAAGAAGAATCAAAACACACACAGACATCTCTTCAGAGCATTCGCTCGCATTGGCTACACCAGCAACTTTGACCCAAAGAAGGTGACAAACAAAAGACGGGAAGTCAGGAACAAGAATGACTCTACCGTACATCAGGGGCGTTTCGGAATTGAGAGTAAAACTGTTCAGATCATTTGGAATCAAAGTCACCTACAAACCGACCAACTAACTACAGAGAATTTTTTTTCAAAACCAAGGAACAAACAACCGAAAAAGACAAGACGAATGTCATCGACAAAATAAACTGCAAATACTGCTCAAAACACTGTAACCGTCAAACTGGAAGAAAACTATCAATAAGAATCCATGAAAATCAACGGGCAATCAGGAAACACGATCCAATTTAATTGATTTCCTTCCAAGAAGCTCAAGAAAGACAATAATTTTAATTCGAATCATTGAGAATCATTGACCAAGTCGGGGCAAAACATTACAGAATTTCTCGAGGCTTGACACTCTTCAACCAACTTAATAAACGGGCGCATTGTACTAGATCACGTGTACACGCCAATTCAACCCAAGGATCAAATGGCGCAATAAAAGGTCACGGCATGACCCGAGAACGGATCAAATACCTCAGCCCAGATGGAAGGAAAATCTTCGCTCCCATCGTGTTAGTTTAACAGAGGACCAGGTCAAACACCGGGAGAATGAGGGACAAAAACTGGTCTCTGAAGCTAAAAAGGAAGCAGTGCAAGCGGAACACTGCCACCTTACAAACACTGAAGATGTCATCTTGGCTGGTGATGAAACGGCTGCAAACCAATTATCAAGCTTGGAGAACAGGTGAAAATGAGTACGTGCTGATATCATCCCGTTGATGACTGAGCTCTCATTCTCTCAGCCGAATAATTTGACATCGGCACCAGACAAGTCAAATGTTTGCATTGAAATATGGATCTCTCGCGCTTGTTGAACGCGGCTTATCTGTGATGAACTCTATCAAATATATTGGTGCAGCTATGAATAGGATTCTTTTTTGGTCCACCCACGGCCGCAATTGCAGTGGTAGAATGTGGTGCCTATCTTTTCAACTTTGAAAGCTCAGACAGTTTAGTGCCTACCAGTAAGTTATTTCTCTCATCTTACTTTATTGTTCTCCAGTTATTTCCCCTGGTTTACTTGAACACATTTTCAAAGTCTTAAGTCGCGATCTCGCGATTATTAGCTGCCTTTCTTCAATTTCTGTGAAAAAATGATTTGCAAAACTGAGATTATCATACAAATTCTTGTGTCATATTTGCGGAAAGGATTCTCACAGACCCTAATCACTTATAGCACACAAAACGGACACATTGTCTTTTCGACCTCGCCACTCACTCTGAATTACAATCAGTATCATCTGGTTTAAACGTTGACCGAAATCCACCTATGTCGTATCTTGCACATTTACTCACAAGGAGAGGGTGACAACTGAACTACCCCTTAACCTTGATCTATGAAACTGATGCCTGTAAACAATTTTCCACCGTTAAATATGTTCCATGTGACGGTTGACATGCAGAATGTTTTAGGTTCAGTGCTTGCAAACGTTATGCAATACAATTCGATACAATACGGAGGACACTCACAGACCCAGAGGGAGATATTGGTTGTGCACTAAGCTATTGAAATGCGGTTTAAGGCTTTAACGGACCATCATGTACTGTAATATCTCGTTTGCGATAATTCGATTTTTGTGATATAAGTGGTTGAGATTGTGAGTCTTATCTTGCCGATATTGATGAGTGCTAGTCCCCTTGGTGAATTTGATCTGCTTACAACTCTGTACCAAGGCATCGCACCACAACAGTGAGCGTTTAGTTAAAAGTGCTGCGATGCGGTCCAGAGAGTTATGAATGGGATAAAATAAACGAGCTTTATTGCTTAGTTTGGGTGATGAAATACTTCAAAGACTATTTCCAGCACGGTAAGTTATTTTGTCGGTAATTGTTAGATGGGTTGAAATCCGAACGTATAACATCAAAGAGCTCAGAAAACCTGACTTGAACGGACAGACGTGTGACGTTAAGACAATCTGAACTGGAGCCATTCTGTCCGAGACATCAAAAATCGATAATCAAATGATGTAAACAAATTTCGACCATTAGCTCATTTCTCCGTCTATGAAGGAACCGAGATCAACAAGAACTATGGATTACCCGAAAGCACCAGGGCATCGTGTTGATGTGCTGCTAGATGCCGTGATTAAAACTGTGATGTACATGCATTTCGAATAGCTTGATATTGTATTTTTAAGTCGCCTATTTGGTCGAATTACGATGCCCGGTTTATATGTATATCAGTATACATGGATCGCGTGGATCCAGATCCAGGATAGAAAGGAAACAGAACTTGGGACAAGCTTTTTCGTTAGTAATACAGTGAGTGTTTCTCTCTTTCGTTTGAAACCGGTGATACATTTTTTATTCGGCCAGATTAAAGCAGATGATATTCTTCGGGTTTCACAAACGAAACTTACAAGTTTGCAGTATACTGATTCACGGGATTGTGTGGCCGAAAATAAAAATCACGTTTAATTAGGAGTTGGTGTCTGGTAAAATGGATTTTGAGCGTAAAAAAACCTAATTAACACAATCGGGATACCTAATACATTCCCGTTGTCTAATTGAACTCAGTGACGTTTACAGTCTGAATATTCTGGAGTCAGTTTAGTGAGAATTAGTAAGAACTTGTTGGTGGGTTTTTTAACTTTATCGGTTTTAGTATTGGAGAGTCTTGATATTTCATCATTTTGCGGGAGTGAGAACACAACTACTCTTTGGAAACTCGATATTTACTAATAGCCTTATGCATTGATCAAGTAAGACATATTCTATGCACCTGATCAATGATGCAGCCCGATGTTTTTTCAACCTGAATCAGGTAACGCAATACGCAATACGAATTTCGTTATATAAGATTCGAATGGGATGGGCATAAAACAGAACAGTGCTCGGAAAAGAATGCGATAAAGTTGCTTTCTGACGGTTATTTCCTTTTGTCCACGAAAATTTAAATTTTCCCAACTGACTGGCTCTTATTCGTGTGTTGGTCGACCTGTTAAATGTGCTGATTATCAGCTTGCTAGGCTCTGTCATGATGAAGACGACCTAATTGTGGCTTGTGCTTGTTTTTTGCCCAGCAATCGGGAGAACACCGAACACGGGAGGTTCATCACAAAGTAAGGAAATGGACTAACTATACCTTTTCCTATCAAGCTTTAGCTAAAACCTGCAGTCCTTTAGCCTCGACCGGTAATACTTTAGCCAAAACCCGAAATGCTTTAGCCACGATTTGTAATCCTTAAGCATCGACGCACAAACTTTAATCACACGACAGTAGGCGAGTCAGATCAAAGAGTATCGGAATATTCTGAACGGGAGTTGAAAAAATTATTTTGTCTAAATATTCGGACTACCCTACCTCAACCCATCATTTCAAACCACTCAACAAGAGGACATGTCAGAAATATTTGAGTGATCACAAACTAGGAACCTCCGTATGAACCCCGAAAAATGTATTGATCTAATGTTTTCCCTTTTAAAAGTCAAAAGTTAGATGAGTTGCCAAATGCCAGCCCGCCTTTTTCTATCTTCAGTGATCAAATCGATCGACAACCGTCTGTCAAATACCTAGGCGTTATTTTCAACCGTACGCTCACATAGTCCGACCACGTCAATCACCTTTTTCTGAAGGTTAGGATTCTCACATTTTATGTTTCACGTCTTTCTATCCTAAATCATCTCATGAGACGTTTGTTTTGCTTGCGTTTTGCCCCACTAGTTTTATTGTTCTCCTGGTATCTTTCGCGGTCTCTTTAATAAAGACCTCAAACTCATTTCCCGATCCCTGAAGTTCCTGTCGATATTTAGTCTTATAACACGTACATCTGGTACAACATGTGGTGACACATCACCTCAAGTCGTGTACAACATTCTTCAATAAGATTTTATCTGACTATAAGAACGTTAATGCTATCGGTTTGCCCCTATGTTCTTCAGCATCACCAAGCAAACACTTATGGAGTCATGTGGACCCCAGCGTAGAAACCTAGCGATAACTACTATGCCTAATAACTCCGTGCTTTTGCATGCCTCATCTCCACGTTGTCTGTTAATTTCCACGTGACTTCGTCCACACTGGAGCCGCTACAGCGAATAAGGCGCGGTGCGGTAGGCAACCGTTATGTATAAGCAAAACGTGTCCTATCCAACAAAGCCTATTGAGCTGAATTCTATAGCGATCACTTCCTCGACGAATTCCCAAATGCATGACAGTATATCCCTAGGTTACCAAAATGTTCATTCCATCTCATCTGATACGTGAGCATCGATTATTGAAAACCTCCAGGCGACGGAATTGTTATACTCTTAGATTCAAGTTCCACCGCCCACATTTCATGTTGTTCTTACCATTATTGTCCTGGAAATATCAACGTGTAATTGCTGAAACCAAAATGAGTACGATTAGGATTAATTTTAGTCAGATTCTCGTCCCGAATAGTCGAAACGTATTTTCCTCATTACAAGTACGTTCCGGACCCCGAAAATTACGCCCTCGTTTGAAGTATGTTTTTTCTCACAGGCAGTAGTGCTTAACTCTGGGTACCGAAAAGTTATTTATGGCTTACAAAGGTGATCTACATATCAGTTTAGACCGGTATAAATTCAATCAGCCACCTGGTAACAACACTTTGAGTGGTTTTATCAGTCTATCGAGCAAACTATTATATTATTATATTCAGTTGTTGAACACCTCGTAATCATTTTGACCCTTATCCTTAGCCATTGGGCATTCAGTTCACGGTTTGATTTTTCTACTATTCATAGTTGTCATTTTCCTGAACCCGTGTTGTTTTTCATCTTTCTGTACAGCACCAGAGCTGTTTTCATCCGATCCGCCACTAACCCTCATTCAGGGCGAACATTCTAATAGTAAGCAGTTTATTTGTTTGCTTTTATGTGTCTTTTGGATGTGTTAAAGTTCTCCATAACCGCCCACCCTTAGCTTGGGGCTTACGAATATGGGCACAAAAGAAATTTGCAGAAAATTCGAATATCGTGTGATCAGAATTCATACATTTATACATAATATAAGTGCAAAAAATTAAATGTATTTTTTCGACTGAGCGACCTCGTATTCAGTCGAGTGTAAGTACATGAAAAATGCACCGGATTCGTTGAAAACTTCATTTGCGCATCCTAGGCTCTTGTCAGAGTGACTTGCACCTACCACCTAACTTGCACCTACTGGCGCAACGCAGAGTGAGAGCTGATGACCTTGACGTTTTGTTTAAACTCGGATGCATGTACGTGGCATCCTTCCACTGGCTGCTTCGTAGGCAGCCACTCGATTGCAGTATCTCACGTACGTGACATTCTCCAAGTCAATCTGTCTAATGCCGTGAGTTTGCGTGTTGTGCAGGTGATCGTTTGGTAGTGAGATTGTTCACTCTTGTACGGGTGTGTGGCACCGTGATTCTGCTATTGGGATTCTTACTCGGACATATTTGAAAAAGGATCAATGAATTTGCTTCATAACATCATAAAAAGATCATAGGCAAACCGTGACCACAACTTAGTTAGTTGCATTTCTAATTAAAAAGAACGACGACCAAGACAGTTGCTGTGTTGTGCTTTGTGTCAATTCATGCATCCTTCTAACTGATATAGTTTTTGAACAAATAACCCAAAAGCGTGGGATTAGGTGTATTTTACTTTGAGTTCCTTTTATTAAATTTATGACAATACAATTTTCAGGAGGTAAATCAAAGGGCTACCATACAACGCAGAGTGGGTGATGGTAGTGGTGGTGGTGGTGGTGGTGAGACCCCAACATGTGTCCACCGTGATGATAATCTGGTGACTATACTACTCGGCCAACACCACCAAGATTGAGGTGCCACTAAAGGGACTACGATACAATTCTACCCTTGATTTTGGATTTGAATTATTTCATTACTCAACGTTACAGTAATTTCGTACTCCGTAGATGTATTTTTAAAATTCAAACCTTCACCTTGTAGTCATGGCAACCGAAAACGAAGAGACAGGACAGCGTAGCGTCCTGGTTGACAACCCTCCCGCGAAAATGACTGCTTCATGTTCTATCAGCACTAGTGTCCGGACCTCTTTTGGAAAGGTGACAGATTCGTGCATTTTGTTGTACTCCACTCCAATAAATGTGGGCTTAGTGCATAAGAATCTTGGTTGAAAACACAGGGACTCAGATATGTTTTTGTAGAAGACTATATATACTTCGTGAAGATTGAGAAGAATATCATCAAAATACTGCCATTGATGATAGTGGATTTATGAATGATTCATAGTCTAAAATGATTCGAGTGTATTTTTGAAAATTAATAGTAAGAATGCAGTCAACACTTTCATCAGTTCGTCCCATTGAAATTCCAAATTTGTATATCAGAGCCTTCTGTTCTCCTTCTGCAATCAACACATTTTCGGCCATAGTCCCCTTGTAGATAAAATGTTTATCACCATTGTTGGTGGTTTTTATCACCCTTTTGTACTCCCCTTGTGTAACGCTTGCCACCCTCGCCAGTACTGTCTTACCATGAATGCTTGTATCTTACTAGATCATTTGGTTCATGGCGATTTATTTCCTTTGCCTCTTAGGTTTTTCTTCAATTCCCCACCGACGGAGAACCTGTCCGACAGTGTTTCCTCGCCACCCCGTGTCCCGGTCGTGTCGTCACCCTACTGTCGTCCCCCCGCCGTCGTCTGTCGCCCGCAAAGCCTGGCATCGTCTCGAGTTGGGAGCATACGAGTCGCGGGACAATCTGTCGTGCATTTGTGTTCACCCCGCTGCGCTGCGGGAGCCCGGTGTACGTTTGCATTGCACTTGATCGCATTTGACATCCTCACAAGAGGAAATTCTAAATACCATAGGCTTATCGCTAGCCACCCTGATCTCTTGACTCCCGGTTTCGAGTCTCCTGTTTCCATAGCATTTTATTCAGTTACTCATTCAAAGCAGATACTCAGTCTGAAATTTGGAATACCTTATTGAGTTATGTTGCTCCTCTTCTACTGCTGCCTACGTGACCCTGGCTGGTGACCTAGACGCACTCGGCGGCCGCTTGTTACCCGATGAAACCCACCTTGGTGGTCATCATGGCCTTGCTAGCTGCCGTTCAGATAATGGGGACAGACTTATACTCAACACACGGTCTGTTCCTCGTAAGCACGAACTTCAGACAGCCAAAGCGTCACTTCGCCACTTGGTGTAACCCCTCTTTAGCACAGATTTGGACTCAGATTGATCATATAGATATTAGCTATAGATGAAGAGAGTGTGTAAAAGACTGCCGTTTGTATCAGTCTACCTGCTTGGACTCCAAACATGCACTGGTTTGTGCCAAGTTGTCTTTGTGATCTGGTGGCCGTAAAAAGATGATATACAAACAGTTTGATGTCGCGAATCTTTCTGCTCCGCAAGACTGGCCGCAAGACTAACTAATACCCTACCAAGCAGCGTAGATTAGGACTGGACAACCATTCCAAACGCAATTCACTCAGCAGGTTTACACAGTTGTGGCTTAACCCGCCGAGTTGTAAATTACTGAGACTACTCCAACTCTCTCAGACTTGTTGAAGCGCCTCGGGCAATCTTGGCAGACATCGGGTGTAGTGAACAGTGCCTCTCTCTGAAGCGTCAACTTACAAAGAGTTTGAGAGACAACCGAGAAGCCTGATGGACGCTACGTGCAAAGGAAATGGAATCAGCAGCTAATTGTGAAAACACCCGGCAATTATTCCAGCTCATCCATGATATGGCCCCAAGAGACAGTGAAACAATCTGCACGCTAACATACAGCCTTCACCGACGCCTGGAACGTTGGGCAGAGCACTCCACATCGCAGTTCAGCCAAAGACCCCTCCACGCGCTGGCTGCCTCAAGTAGTTCTCGTGAGACTGCACCCTGGTCACTATCCACGGAAACGCCCACAGAAACGGAGATCCGGAAGGAACTCTAAGCCCTGAAACACCACAGGGCAGCTGGATCAGACAACCTGCCACCTTCTCTAGAGATGGTGAAGCTCTTGTGAGACTATTCTCAAAGACCTGGGAAACAGAAAGTATACTTCACATATGGGGAGAATCGATTGTTACCCCCATCTAAAAGAAGGACTGTCGCAACGCCTTTTCAAACCACAAGGACATAAGTCGGATTTCGAAAGCCCCGAAGCAACTAGCGTCCGTTTTATTACGCAGACAGCCCCCTTCGGGAAAGGCCAATTCGCGAGGAGCATGCCGAGTTTCGCGCACGCCGTGGTTGCATGGATCAAATCTTCACCCTCCGTCAGCTACTAGAACACCGCCACGCATACGGACGGCAAACCATTGTCGTGTTTTTGAACATCAGAGCAGCCTTTGACCCCATCGATAACCCAGCACTGTATACCTGTTTGCCAACTGTCCGTGATGTATGTTCTAATTCTAAAAGCACTCTACAGCCAAACCTCGAGGATTTTTAGGGCCTATGGTGAACTTTCATCTACTGTCACCAGTGAGGTACGGCATGGTCACCCTCTGTCCGTGTCTCTTCAACTTTGTCATAGATAATTCTCTACAAAACGCGTTACATAACGTAACGAACGTTGGTGTCAAGCTTCGTCCTGGAGACAGAGTCAGACTTAAAGTATGCCGATGATATTGCCTTACTCGGTGACAACTCATCGACGATTGAAGAGTCGCTGAATATTTCCGCAACTGAGGTTACTCTTTATGGTTTGTCCTTTTGCACTTTCAAGGTGCAAAGTGTTGTTACAAGGTTGTCAGGAATCCGTTCCCGCACTTTAGTTGGGTAATAACACACTGGAAGTAGTCGAAAGCTGTCTATCTCGGGAGTTGCATAACTGCTATCAGAGGTGTGAGGGGAGGAGATCTCTCAAAGCCTGATCATAATTAGATTAGCGTTTGCTAATCTGCGGTGTCTTTGTCGCCGCAACGACATATCCTTTTCACTAAAAGGGCGTGTGTATTGCGCAACGGTACGCGCCGTGTTGCTCTATAGTTGCAAAACCTGGCCTCTCTGAGCAGATCACGTTCAACGACTATCCGTCTTGGAAAACTGTTGTCTGAACAACGTCACCCGCGTATGATGGAAGCATCGCATGAATAACGATGATATCTGATCACGTGTGTCAACATCAGATAGTCTTGCTGACTGTGGTTCTCGAAGTCGTCTTAGATGAATGCTCCACATGATCCTTTTCAGTGCGCATGTGGTGTCTTCTATCGTTGACATAAGCACCTAGTCTGCGGACCACTCTGGAAAATCCGCTCACTGTAAGTTTCTGCTAAACTTATAAAATAAGCGAGATAATTTGCACCTAGCTATTCTAACCGAAATCAATTTTTTCCTGTCTTTATCCGATGATCTAACTGCTACTCAAAACCTTTTCACTCAAAATATTTCGACTGCATGTTTACTGTTTTGCGCTCATCTCATCCAATAAAACCTTCACATATTGTTGGTTCTCTCGGTTATAGGATGTGTGATTTTCTTTCCTTCTATAATACGGTTAGTTTTCCGTTTGGATCATAGCTTCGCAAATGAAACCAATTCCTCCAGACGTTCAAACCGGTTGCTGAAGGAAACCCTGATAAAATTCTCTCCATAATGTAACGCATGTGTAACCATCAAATTCCTATGAAGAATAGAACATGTAAGCTCCGCGAACGACCACACGATCTAACAAAATTAAGGAATCGAAGGTCACTTATTCAACATTGCAGAAAAATTATTGATCATGGTATTTCTGTTTACCGTCACCTCTTTGAAATAACAGTTCATTCATGAACAGTACCGCCCATTCTGCCAATCCATGTCTAAGCCTAAACACTCATTCGACGAGGAGACGGAATAATATTGTACTGCATTTCATTGCATTGAGCTGTATTGTTATGAAGCACTACTGTGTTTGCATCTATGTTTGTATTTCAGTCACCTCAGCACAGTTTAAGAAATTTAGAAAAAAAATAGAAAGATAATAAAAGAGCGGATCTATCCGTGTACATGTAGAAAGTTGAAGTCAAACTCTTCTCTTATTTGTCCAAATGCCTACGAAGAAGAATACAGTTGAATTTCAAAAAACTGAGCTGATTGTGAAGCAAGTGAACGGACTGGAGCAGCGGATACGACTGGATTTATCATTAATCTCTTGGGCAAAACGTATTATGAAGACTGGGGAAAGAGCGCACAACTTATTGTTAGTGTATACTTGTCTACGCAAAGTAGATGGTTATTGATTGCCAAGTCGCAGCGAACAATAGTGAAGTACACCAGAAAAGACATGGAGCAGTACACAAAAGATTACTTACTGAACGTTTCAATTAAGATTATTTTAGGCTGTGCATCCAAAAAGCACACATCAATTCATTTTAGTGTATAAAAACAACCCCACGGATTACTAATCATGGGACTGTGTTGCGATTTTTTTTACTGAGTACTCAGTTAGGAATAAAGATTTATCAGGGGTACCTGGGTTAGGAAAAGATGAAATTATATACAAAATATTACTGATTTCGCTGTAGATCGTATTTATGCCATGCCATTACGGAATGGTGTCGTATCAGAAGGGTGAATTGCACTGGGCCTGACTAAAAACCACATCTCGATATTGAATACTTCAGCAGACAGAGCATAGGATACGCTTTTAATTAACATAAAAAATGGAAAAGTTTTACCACTCGAAATAAGGGTCAGTTTTAAATGTGTTTCTCCTTTGGATCCCAGCCTCCCTCCCACCTTCAGAGAAACAGTCACTCAACCTTGACAATCAATTGCGAACCAATCAGTTGACTGTAACTTTCGGGTGACTAGAGGCAGAGAAGCAAAACCGATAAATGAAAATTTTAGGAAGACATTTGAAAAATAATATATATTTGTGAGGAAAGAGCACCTATATTATATCTGTTTGGTCGCTATGGGGTCGAATATAAAAGATGCTGAAATAGTCATAATCATGACTTCCACGAATTGCGCGCGCCCTTCGATTGGCTGCGCTACGTTTGTGTGCTCATCGTCTCACTGGATTTTATGATTATCTCGATGTCAAACATGTTCCGGACCCATACCTACTCTCGTCAGGATTTGCTTAGATTGAAGTCCGTTAATTCTGTGCCTCATATGAACAATATGCTTGGAGAATCATGCAATCATGCTTGGATCAAGAAGCGCAAGCGTGCTGGATGGCAGTGTGTGCCAAGATGACCGTGCCGTCATTGATCAGTAACGAAGCTCACTCTCTCTTCACAAAGATCTCGGATTTAGCTTCCTCACCGAACCCACGCATCCATTCCAACACATGTGTCATATACATACAAGAAGCCTGGTTAAATCAACGTTGAGAATGCTCTGGTGCAGATAGATGGCTTCGACTTTTATCGGCAGGATAGACAACATAGCAGGAAGAAAACTGGAGGCGGTGTGGCAACGTACATCAACACTTCTTNTTTCAGCTATTCTGAAAAATCCATTGAATGTTTGTTCGTTCGTTCTTATTCCAGATTTCCCCGATATAAAAGTACAACTTCGTGCTCCCAATCAGATATATGTTCTTTCTTTGATCATTATATCCCGTTTTTGGTTCCAATAGTAGATGAGAATCTTCATTTGACTGTTGGTGACTTTAACCATGCCATCATTTTTCCCCTGCTTTCCTTTGGCTTGTCTGATTTGTCTCATTCTCCTACCAGAGGTGGCTCTATACTTGACCGGGTAATCACAAACCATCCCACTTTGTTTTCGCTCAAACTAATGGCTCCAGTCTCTACCGGTGATCATTGTCTTCCCCTCTTAAGACCAACTATATACTCTCGCTCTGCATACATTCGTACGATCAAACCCGATGAGGTTTCATCTCCGTAACTTTTCATCAACCTGCATTTCTCTTCTCTGTCATTTCATAACGGTTACTCAATCTTGATTTGCTTCTTGTTGATCACTTCTTAACTGTGTCAGTCGTTTCACCGAAATGATGAAATCGATTTATCATTTTTGCTGTCCCATGGAAACGCTGTTTGTTTGCAACGGCAAAATTGCATCTCCTCGCTTGAACTCACTACGAAGGCAGAAGAAATGATCCTATAAATCTCACCATCCATCTGTGGTAAAGTACTATTCTAGCTTAATTAAGGCTGCGATAACACGTTTAAATAAGACGTTCGCTTCCCAAATCCTGCAAAAGAAAGTAAAGGGTTTCTGTGACAAGGAATTCGTCTTCTTTGCGGACAAAAAAGGAAAAAAGTGAACAGTGATGTTGATGTAAATAGCCTTAACGCTGCATTTCTTTATCCGTCTGACGATAACCAGATACCCTCTTTCCAATGTGAGGTTTCCAATTCTGAGCTGTCTCCTTTTTCTAATTATGTAATTTTTAAGCTTCTACGTTCCTTCAAACCGTCACTATCTGCGGGCCCTAATGGTCTTTCTCCAGCGTTTTTCAAGTTTGGAGTAGCAGCTTCAACTAGTATGATGATATCCCTCATCAACGAATCTCCTTCTGTACAGATGATCCCCGATTCCTAGCAATCAGTGACCATAATACCTGTCCCAAAGACCTCATCCTCAACCGTTCTTGCGAAACGTTTTCATCCCATCGCATTGACGTCTGTAGTCCTAAAGTTGACTGAGAAAGCCATCGTGAGTCGCTTACAGTTACTTGTCAGCATTCTCCATGATGCTTTTCAGTTCGCGCCTAAACCCAACAGATTCACTTTGGATGCTGTGTCTACTCTGGTCCATTTTATAAGCAAGTGATTGAAGAGCTCGGCCAAATCTACTCGTTGCTTTTTTCTCTCGATTATTCCTCTGCTTTTGATTCTGTATCCCGGTCATCCCTCTTTTTTAAGCTTTAATCTTTTGGCACCCCGAGAAGGCTTCTCTCATGGTTTTCTGATTAGTTCACTGAAAGAACCCAGTGCACAAAGCTGGGCAGGAATACCTTAAGTCCTTTAGTCAATAATTCTGGTGTGCTTCAAGGTGCTGTCCTCTCTCCGTATCTTTTTCTGCTTTCATTAGTGATCTTTCAGTTCCACACCCTGCTCATATTCAAAAATATGCTGACGATGTTGCTTTATGTCCGACCGTTTCTTCTGCGGAATTGTTTTCCTTCACTGAAAATCCGTCCCGAATCGAAAAGTTTTCAAACCAATGAGTCCTTAATCTTAACACATCCAAGTGATTGGCGTGCATTTTTAGTTCTTCCCGCTTTACATTCCTGTCAGAGTCTGTAACCCTTATTAGTAACCTTTTGTCCAGAGTGTCCTCAGCCAAATATTTCGGTATGACTATCGATAGTAACCTTCGGTGGTCGGCACACATTCAGAACTGTATGAGGAAACTTCGGCATCTCTCCTTTCAGCTCCGAAAGCTCAAACAATTTCGCACTCCCCAAAAAGTTTCTTCTATTTTGGTAAACAATGCGTTCTCCCTATTTTACTTTACTGTTCCCCTTTAGTGTTTCCCAGTCTATTTGAAACTGTCCGTTGTGGATTAATGATAATAAGCCGTGCATCTTTAATTTCTGCCGAGTCATTAATCACAGAACTTGTATATCGGTCATATGAAATCTTGTATGACCTTTGCCAATAAGATTCTAAACGATCCCTCCCATCCTTTGCATTTTGACTTATATTCTTGTCGCCTCGACTCGATCACTCCTTCCCTTTTATCGATACCTAACCTACCGAATGAAAATTTATAAAACTCTATTGTACCGTATCTGGCTCGCATCTAGACCAACAAGG
Source organism: Echinostoma caproni (assembly GCA_900618425.1). Taxonomy (NCBI): domain Eukaryota; kingdom Metazoa; phylum Platyhelminthes; class Trematoda; order Plagiorchiida; family Echinostomatidae; genus Echinostoma; species Echinostoma caproni. Next base: position 25,849 of record UZAN01045842.1, read on the forward strand.
AACGAGTTAACAATGAATGAATCAAACTTTAGAGGCGTTTATTTTTTTTACACAGCACTCTATTGAATTTGTCTATACTTCTATATTTTCTCCGGTGTGACGATCAAAGTACAACTGTTAGCTGAAATGTAAGCATATCTCAGCTTGCAAAAGTTATACAAACACAATACAATACAAATATCTCTTGTTCCCACTTCTGGAAATTACAACAAAAACGAAATGTTCACTTGTTAGATGGTGTTGTTGTTGTTGTTGTTGGCGGTGTTGGTCACTCGGAAAAATACAATTAATGGGAATAATCGTCAACTTTCATCAAACATAAATAGGCGATTTCTTAAGTATTTGCGTTGTAGATATATTACGATGTTTGTTCGGAAGCCCTTTCTTTCCCGAAGGGTAATTGGCCATTGATGAGCTGTTTCGGTTCTGCAGAAAAAGTAACAGTTCAAGAATTAACCCCAATCTGAAGTAATTTCAGTAAGTTTTGGTAGACCTTGCGATAAGATATCGTTAGATCAGTATCAACCATTTGAGTATTCGAAAATTTGCGTTAAAATATTCGAAAGTACGTGTACAACAATGGGTTTTATGAAAATTCGACTGAGCAATGCATAGGCCTCCATTAAACTGGTCAGCTGTTTTGCATAACCGGCTGACAGTGATCAAGTGACTGTTTGCGTCAGAGATTTGAAATCCGCATTCCGATTCCTGAACGCTATTCAACAACTGGTGACAATTGTTGAGGTAACGGTGAATAATTAAGTCTTGAGCCACGACCCCTATTTAGTCATGATATCAATCATCTTGTAACGGTATTTCGAATTTCGCGGTTTCTGTGCCTTTCCATGGTTGAATGAAATGGAATCTGATCAGAGTATCCCATTCGGTGCATTAGCTTGAAGAAGAAGTCAATTTATCGAAAGCTTTACTGATTTACTTGCATAGTGCGCGACGCAATCAACCAAATATCGTATTCCGATACAAATAAGGACGGTGAAATAGCCATATTTGTGGTGAAAAACGAAAAGCCCAGTCCCGAAATCAAACAAGAACCTCTCATTTTCATCGGATAATGAACCTTCCCAATGCGTTGAAGTGGATTGGTAGAGTTTCCCGTTGACAGAGTGTACTCACATACACACATACACACATGGGTATATACACACACACTATGATTGAACGAGTTTTGCCAACCTCCCAACGGTGTTGTATCTGTGATCAGTGGATTCGTTTTGATTTTCTGCTCTGTTTTACCTGTGTCAGTTTTCCAGTACATGCTTATCGACTCGGTTCTCTCCAGCTATCCTTTGTTGATTTTGGGCTCAAGGTTACGTGATTCGGGAGTGGGATTTTTGTTAAGCACAACAGATTATGGCCATTGTAATCTGATACATTTTCCTCAACTTTAAAATTGTCGAATAAATAACTGTGCGTGTGTATGTAAAAGGGATATTCTAGTTCTGTATCCTTCGGTGTTTCCTTCTGCTTCCTTGTTGTACAGCGCTTAGTGCTTTCTCCCATTCGAATGTTCTGTGATCCACAGTGTACCGGTTAAGTCTCTCTCTCTCTCTCCATATCGTGGTTGCGTTAGTGCTTGTAGTAAGGGATCTACGCGACGAACCGTAGGTTTCGATATTTGTGAAATATGTCAACCGATGGTTGGAATATCAGGACTAACCTGCACCAAGTAATCATACAGAACGCCTTATTTGATTACGGCGTTTGACCAAATGCACGAACCAGATAGCCAATTTCGCTAAGCTAATAACCGGGATCGATGGAACAAAGTGGTTGGCTAAAGCATAGACTACTCCTCTGATTTGCGGCACGAAAGCAGATCATGAAAGCAGTATTCCTACACCCAATTTAATCAGTCCATTTTGTTGAGTTTGTGTTGTCAGATACACATCAGAAGGACACAGATGTCGTTCACCAAACAGAATATGTGGAAATACCCTTCCCCCACCCCGAAAAAAGAAAATTCATTTCTGCGCCGCGGAAAACTTTCATCCATTTCAAGATCACGTTACTTTTCAGACGCTAGTTACTAATTCGTCCCAAAATTCATATTTTATTGCTAGAAGTAATAATTATTCGTCGCTGGAAAGTAAAACATGTGTACCCTGGCTGTTGGTGCCTTCATTGTTGTGACGGTACGCGAAACACCTCCCCTCATTACTGTGTGACAAGAACCTCCCCTTTTGAACCACAATTTTTTTAGACAAATTTATTGGTTTATCACACCAAATGTAGCCGCGCATTCAGTGATTAAACCAATTTGGTAATCCAATGTAATTGTGTAACACTGATGTCTACCGTTCTGAATGAATAAAGTGTTTATTTCTGATTACGTTAAAATCACCCGGATCCCGTTTTATACACATTCGCATGTACCATAAAAACGTTTCTGATCTGGAATAGCAATACTGTGCTTCGTGACCCCTCCCTACTGAGGAGTGGATTAAGAAAAACTGTAAAACCTGGAAGAAAAGATGTTTAAATCAAGTTTTCTCGTATTCGTATCATTCCCACAACTGAGGTATTATGTTGAGGCATGAAATCTAACTGATGAACCCCCAGATAAAAAACACTAATATTTAATCTAAACGATATATTACTTTAAAGCACTAATTACCTATAAACAACTATTTACCTAATCGATACTATCAAACTATATTTTCTACCGAAAACTGTTCTGACATGCCATCAGACAAATCAAAGTTGACCGAACACAACTGTGACTAACCGTGATATTTCTTTGCATTCCCATTTCACGAGGATGGCTAGCGATATTTGATCAACGGGTCCAGCAATATACATATATATATATATATATATATATATAAACTGACAAAAGATTACCGGATACTCATGCCGGACGAGCGGCAAGAACCGCGAAACTGGTCGTGTGCTTCCAGGAAAATTTTGTCCATCCATTCATATACTACTTATTATGAAATATACATATCATCATAATGAAACACTCAAAACGTGGAGCGTGGCAAGGTCTGATGTAGATTTAACCTCTGCGTGTGTATGTTTATGAGTGGCCTGTGGGAGGAGCCACGGTCGGTCGTGAAAGGTTTCAGTCTGTACAGCTTCCTCCCTCCATGCATGTTGTGCTAACTGCCAATGGTCACGGATTCACCGCCGGAAGGCGAACAAAACCGTAGCGGTAGAGAACAACAGCCATTCGGGCCGTGTTTAATCTTATATAATCAGGTGTAGTAAATGAACCTATGAGGCACAATCAAAGGTAACCATGCGATAGTATTGGGTGACAATGGATAGACAATCAAGTAAGCTCTAAGTAAGATATACATAGATATACCGCGCACAGGGAAAACCGAATCTTACGGGCAGTACGGAACACCAATGTTGGGCGCGGTGTTGAACGTTCCATGGTGTGTGTCTCGGGGTTCCATTGATCCACAGAGTGAAGCGAGTGCTCTACTTACTTGAAATGAAACAATGGGAATTCAACAACGGATTGTTAAGACAGGGAATGTCAAACGCAAAAGCAGGGGTCTGGATCTCACCCCCACCCCTCCCCGAAAGATGGCACGATTCCTAAAGACAACGTTCAATATTTTTCGGATCTCACGAGAGATGAAAGGAATAACGCTGAATATAACGCGAGAATAACGTATGAGCGACAGAATAGCACATCATTTTCGGCTAACGGTAAGATGAGCTGAAGAGTGGGTGGGCTGCCATGAGCTCAGAATCTGTTTCTTTTCTTCAGTTTTTACAACTATTAACCATGCGCTTTCTCTTGCCGGTTTTCGTTGCTGCCTCTTGGCTACCCATTTGAATAAAATGGGAGAATGAAGATTGGAATGTTGAAAAACAATTCAAGCAAGAGATAGGGAATTCATCTAGTCTGATTTTAAGAGTACAATGAATAGATGCATGAGTGTCACTGTTTGCGACACCCAGCCAAATCGCTCAATGCCTCTAACCATCGGTGACCACCATCTCCGGGTCCTCAGCCAGGGAGTTTCATGGGACCGATGTGACCCAGTGTTCTGGTTAGGGTTTTCATACCATCATGCCAGGCCTTCGGTTGACCGCCCTTGACTTTTTTTCTAACCGCTACCTGCCTTGGTAAACCTCGCTTGCCGTGGCAACCTATCTGGTGACATGCGTAACACATGCCCCAACCAACGTAATCCATGGAGGTCGATTACCAGCTCCATTGGATGCCCCCGACTACCCAAAACTCTAGGATAGGTTCAGAATAGAATAGATAAACACAGGTACACGACCAATATTCCCTCCTAANTTAACGAACTCCCAGCGCCTAATGCATCATTTCAAAGCCTAATCTTCACCGATGCGGGTGGAAATCCGACAAAATAGCAAACTCCCTCAGAGTTGTAGATATCAGTACAAGTGAATATTAGTGTACGACGTTTATAGTGGGCGATAAGCGTAGTAGTGCAGCCATTATAAAGACAGAAGAAAATGGTATACAGGATCAGGGAAGGTCATGCTGCATAAATACATCAAACGAAGTTCTGCTTGAAATAACTGAATGTTTGAGGAAAAAAGTTCGACCGGTAAGCTTACGACTAACTAATCCATATACAGACGAGAAAACTTGAGTTTAGCCGTGGAGCATTCCGTGGTGAGCCTGTTATCGTTTGGGGCGATAGTTCTTCAGAAAGTGGATAGCTGACTCATACATGAAAACTTTGATTTGCATCTCTTGTGGGGTTGTTGTCGCTCACAACCCAGGGTAATAAATTGCGCTTATTGTATCAGAACATCAAGACCACCGATTAGCCCACTCACGGTTCTTATTTCCCCCTCCCTTTGAAGGTTTTGAGATTTCCTCGAGCAAATCCTCACTGTCGTCGATGAAATGAAGTCTTGCAGTCTCACTGAATGATAGAAATTTGTAACTGAGACAGTCCAACATCGTGTTGCCTTAGCAATGATTTTCAGCTCTTAATAAAAGAGGTTCTTGCATTTGACGATCAGGTGGTTGTTTCTGTTGTTTAACTATGGGAGAGAGAGTGACGCTCCAACAGGCAAATATTCAGGATAAAATCGATTTTACCGATTTCGAGTTCAAATCTGATGCGCGCGCCTTTTGACTGGCTGCGCTACAATCTCGTGTTATCACATCTCATCAAATTTGAAGGATTTTTTGTCATTATTATGGCATTTGTTCATCGATATACCAGATCGGAATTACTTCTACTTAAACACTCTAACGGATTCACACCACGATTTGATTCAACCACACTCAATTCTCTCGGATTTCGGAATTCACACAAAAAGCACA
>UZAN01045843.1:7548-21125 GCA_900618425.1 Echinostoma caproni
TACGGTTGCAAGATCTTGAATTTGCGAGTAGACGATACCCATCTACTAGAAGTTTTCAATTACCTGTGCTTACGTAGTTTAGCCCACAAGGGTTGGAGTGAACGAGTTAGTCATCTGGAGTTGTGTCGTCGGGTGTTTGGGAGATTTTTGGGGAGAAGCTTGCTAGCTCAACTAATTCAGATCAGTAGGCTTCGCTGGCCAGGGCATGTATTACATATGATTAGGTGCCGCCTATTGCGCCGCACATTATTAGCTGTAGCTTATTCGGCCTAGATGATACTCCGTGGAGATCAACAGATGATGTGGAGACGGGGCATGAAGAAATGCACAAAGCTGTTTAGGTAGAGTCTCGCGCCTTGCATGTTGATGTCTGAAAGACTCAGCAACTGATTGGTTGGAGACAATGAAGGATATGGCAGCGAACCGTTAGTAGTGACGTTCTTGTTTTCATTTCTTATCAGAGCGGGATGCTTGAAACGGTATGTATGCAGAGTTCGATTGTGTATTGGCCATAGAGGTTCACCTTCTTCTTCCACCCTGTCCACCTTAAATTTTACTACTGATCTTGTGTGCATCGCCAGTTTGGCAGCAATCAGTGAAATTCACTTCAATGTATTTTGCTGTACGATGATTATGATTATGATTGCACATTTGACCCTTGAAGTGACGCGACTGACGACACGAAGTGATCGTTCATCGACCAGTTACAGATTTCATCGACCCAAATAAGCCGAATGGATCGTTTGAAAAAGTAACCGATATGCGGATGATTGAGTTCGAGGGGTATTTAGTTGCAGGCACACTGTACAGTGAGAGTACAAAACCCTCTACAGAGCAGTGATTAATCGCGTTAGCGATGCTACGATCTAAGAACGGAAGGATAAGTTTTATATTTATTCTGACGCGCTCGATTTCGTGACTACAATCATTGGGAATCCTGAAAATCGAGTTGACATTTGCTTTGCTGAATTAGCAAATCACTGGGAGACATTAATAAGCCGCTCAGATCAAAGAACATAACAGATATTGAAAACTTCATTCCGCAAAGTAATGCCATTCAAGCTGGAAGAATGATTACGATTTGCCTAGTGAAAATGTGCTAAAACAGAGTGGGCGAATCTAGGCACGATATCATAGAAGGTAGTTGATATCCGAGAAGGACGCTGAATTTAGGCCGAGTTAGTACATGCTGAAACAATATAGTTCTTAGTGTATGCATGCATGTCAAGGTGCATGATCTACTTAGATTCAAATTACATTAATGTGACCGATCCAATTGTCAGTCATGATCGGCTTTCATTGATCGGTATTCTATTGACACGTTTATCTTCATTCACATGGTTTGCTTGTTATGGTCACTACCTTGCCACAATTCACTTTCACGAAGTAGGAGAACCGCCAAAGAGACGGACCATACGCAGGAACTGATCGATCATAAAGATATTGTTTTTAAAAGGCGCTTTTGCATAAGATATTCTATCTAACCTAATCAACTGACGAAAATCGAATTTCTCGAGATATTGCAGAATGTGTCAAGGTCAAGCGCACGAGGTCAATAACAGATTGGGCAAAAGGACAAACATTTTGGCACATGCACAAATGTCTCACGAGAAGGGCACGTGATCTTGGGTGCGCGTGCACCATTAGGATTTCTTGTAATCATTGTTACAGAACCCGCAAGTCGTAACGAATCGACGATCATCGATTTCCGATTCCGATTAAAATTCAGCACAGTACATATAAAAATACCGAGGATTACATTTAGATCAGTTCCTGAGGAAAAATTGACCGAAAATCACTAAATGAAAGACAGATGGAACAGACAAACTCATAAACAGAATCCAAAAGGAATAATTCCGAAACTGTTTATCGCCGCATTTCGCAATCCCCACTTCCAGAGTGGAGAATATTGGTCGTAGCAGCTTGGCTCAAGTATAACTGAATAATGATAACTTAGTAGCTATCTGAATCGGTTAAAGCGTCAAGTAGTTCGTTTATTTTATATTTTATTATCTATCGTTTCATTAAATACATTCTTTACTGCAAGCCCGAATATTATTTCAAATTCGAAACTTGAACCAGTCAACATTGCCTATGATTCTATCTCGGGTTTCTTCTCAATTAGTTCAACCAATCATACTCTATTGATACTATTTTTCAACATCGTTAGGAAAAAAGCAGTGTCAAGGTGACATTTATTTTGATTAGGTAGATTTTGTTCATCCCGTTTATTTAACTTGGAAATTTTGGCATCAAAAATCTCTAACATCTCACCTATGCCCTTCTTTCAAAACGCTGCTCGGCTCCCCCGACAGAATTATGTCCACCAGAACAAACCTGTGCATAACGCTTGCCATTGTGCTAGTCCAAAAAGAGACTTAGTGACTACACGCTCATCATCATCAACATCGTAGAGCGAGCTCAGTGAAGCGAACTTCACTGATCGCTGCTAAACTCGCTAAGCATACAGAGTTAGTGGTTATATTTAGAGGAACAGGAATCCGACCTATTTTGAGGGGGAAGAAGGTGAACCTCTGTGATCAACACACGGAGTACGCGATCGAACTCAGCATACATACCGTTTCAAGCATCCCGCTCTGATAAGAAATGAAAACAAGAACGTCACTACTAACGGTTCGCTGCCATATCCTTCATTGTCTCCAACCAATCAGTTGCTGAGTCTTTCAGACATCAACATGCAAGGCGCGAGACTCTACCTAAACAGCTTTGTGCATTTCTTCATGCCCCGTCTCCACATCATCTGTTGATCTCCACGGAGTATCATCTAGGCCGAATAAGCTACAGAGAATAAAGCGCGGTGCGACAGACGACAACTGAGCATACACAATAGCCAGCGACATATACTAATTTAAATTGGATGAGCTAGCAAGTTTGTCGTCGATAAACTAGCAAACACATGACGGCACAATTCCAGATGACTAACTCGTTCACTCCATCCCACGTGAACACCAAAAATCGAAAACTTCTAGTCTATGGATATCTTCCACTCGAAAATTCGAGGTCTCACAACCAAAAGCAGGACTGAACGAACGCTAGCACAATATACACTATCTTTAAACTTCGGTGAAATGTCGGGTCTCCGTCAAACGTGTTTCAGTACTGTATATACTGCTCGAACCTTGGAAATGCGGGTGGTATTCTCTTTTGCTGCGCAACCGTCATTGGTATCCCAACTACGTGAGTAGGGAAAGCGATCTACTATAATTAATTCCTGGCCATTTACTTCGAAAGCGGGAGTAGGCGACACCCAATCCTGCAGCATCACCTTGTACTTTGAAGGTACAAAGAACATACCGAATGGAGCATCAGCGTTTGCTAGTGTAAGAAGTGCTCTTTGCGCGTCCCTCATACACTGGAACAGACAGACGATGTCATCGACATACCCTAAAACCTTCAACACCAACGTTTCGGCGAACGCCTAGTGCGTTCTGCAATTGAAGAGGAATAGCACCTCTTACGAAGGCCGCTATCGGTAACGATCGGCCAAGTTAGTTTGTTGTAAACCCTTATTCGACCAGAAATATGTGATTACAGTTACCTCTGCAAGCTAACGTATTTCTTGAGGCATTCCTTTTCGAAGAAGGGAACCCTCTAGTGCTTCGCAGTAAACCGCGTCGAAGTTTTGTTTTAGATCAAGGAACACTGCGGTCGCTGGTCGACGATGGGTTAGAAGCAAGCCAAGGACCTGACGCAAGGTAAAAATTTGATTAAACATATCCCTGACTGTCGGAATCCGGCTTGCTGTTCACCGATATTGATCTCTCTTAAAGGACTCAGACATCAGCGTATGCTGGAGGCTAGCATTTTGGTGACGATCGGGGTCAATCGTAGCCCGCAATGGTTTCCGAAACCATTAGGAGATTCTTTGTTGAAAATGGGAATGACTAGTAGTGATTCACTTCAAGATGAACGAATACACTGTTGCGCAGTAAAGTAGTAATAGAGCTTACGAGGTTATCACCCCCCCCCCATTTTGAAGAGTTGGAGGAAGCCTATTTGGTAATACTTCTTTGTGCTTGAGTGCAAGACTGAAATTCTGGTTTGGCAGGAGGATCGCACGATCCAAGTGGCCATACGGTAATGTGGTCAGCGCCAGGCCAGCTAAACCATTCGCTGAAGTATCTCGCCCAGAGAATAAGTCGTTCATCCCTATTGTGAATAGCTTATCTCCTTGTATCACAGATTATTTCACTAACTGCAGTTCACCGACCTCCTGTCTTGCGTATCAGTTGGAACAGTTCTTGACTATTCCTTCTTGCACCTGCTACTCTCATTTCACTAGCAATTGTTGCCAACCAGTTTTCCCGGTCTTGCTTGAGGCTCTTCGTGAGCTGCGATTGCAGACGCCACCTAACCCCGGCAGGTCAGGATTCGTCGTTTTCATCCATCACCGTTACTGACTCATGAGATATCCAATGTCTCCGACAGGCTTGACGCTCAAATCCAAATTCGCTGCTTGGATAATCTAATCCCACTGCACCATCAGGTTGAAGCGCGAGCTCAACTCACGCACCAGCTCTGATTCATAGCGTGCACAAAATGCTGGGACAGACAGGCGATAACTAACTAAACAAGCTCGCTGGGATCGCTTGCACTTGCTTTCACAAGCTGCACTACTTCCAGCGTACTGACAACGCTCTGCTGATTGCAATCAGTTTGCTTCTCGCTGAATGGCCAGCTCGCATAGGCCGAATGATTCTGCTTTGGTCTGTGTGAGATAGAGGCTTCGTAAGGTTATTAGTCCGTGACTCAGCCAGATTACGAACGATTACGAACGAGCGATATCACTGTAGTCCATGTTAAAACGACAGACGACAATGAATTTTACTTCCATTCAATTAAACACTCAACCGAAAAGTAAAACCCCAATGTGTCCGTTTTGTTTCAGCAAACTGCAAAGATGCACAGTGATTAAAGAATCTGGATGTTTTCTTTTGTTGAATATATGATGATAAAATTGTTGCGGACAGAAGAGTGGACAATCAAAGAGCTGTCATACACCACAGAGAACGGGGAAAGTCAGGCAGTGGTGCTGGTGTGATTGGAACACACGTCTTTCGGGTCGATACGTTAGGGACTTTTACCACTCGACCACCTGATTGTTAATCGCTCAAATGCATCAGTGTTATTCATTTGCCACAATTATCACCTTATTTCTCATCACGCAAAGCTTCTGATTAATGAATTGCTTATAAAAACAATAGTTTGTCTTGTTGGGGAATCAATTGTGAAAAAACTTCGACAGAGGCAAAGAAGATCACCCATACCATAGAGCTTTTTTCCCCAACCCGAACGGTCAATAAAACGAAACCAAAAGAGATCGGGCCGGAGAACGACCACTGCTTATTGACCTAAAACACCCGCGCGATGCACATTTATGTCATCACTATGGATTCCGGATGTAACCCCGCAGTAAACATACAATTAAAATCCCATCATGAAATACACACCAAGAAGGGTACGAGAAATAAAAAAACGGGCGACAATGGAATTTTTAAAAAGGGGATAAAACAACCGACTTCCGAGGTTCTGGCCATACGAGGGCAACGTTGAAACGGAAAGTACTAAATAGCTCCGACAGAAATGGAATAAGAACTGGACTATTTCAAACATTGTGCCCTACACTAAACATTTTCATGAATCATTAATTGCATTGCATACTGTCAATTGTACTCCGCGATATCGCTTGAAAAGCATTGAGTCACTTCAATTGTGTGTGGGGCTGTATGGCAAAACCGGGGCTTATTGAAAAGCCGAAAAAGAAACACAACAAATCTAAAACAACGAGCACGGGGATGTGCTTCCCGATTTTTGGATGCGCAACCGAATGTTCTGAATCACGAAACTCATTGCACCACCGAGGCGCTGTTAATCATGAACAATGGTGCTGGTCATACTGTCGTATAATTGGGTCCAGGTAGAAATCCTTGAAGTCGAACATCACATCACTCGTTTCGAACCCGGAATCAGGACATAATTCACAATTTCCAGACGATTTACACACCAAACACACTGCAAGATACGGTTTAAGTTATTAACTGGGATGCAAACTTCTGGATAAAGGCTTATTGGCGTGACTACAATATGTGATTGTGTCTCCCCATGATCCACTGGAAGGCTGCGACTACTTAAAACTCTACACCTAACCTCAACATTGCTCGTTCGGTTGCCCCACCAGACTCATGCAATGCGGTGTACACAGTGGTCTTTGGACACTGACATTCTATTTGTATCCTGTTCCCGTATTGGCTAAGTCACTGCATAGTACAGCGGCACTGGCGAAACTGTTGCAGCATATACTGGACCCCTCACAGACAGCTGCACCACAGATGTCTCAAGTTGACAAGTGCCAACCGAACCTTCTGTATGCACGCCGATACTTCATCTGTGACGCGTCTAACTGGTGACATATAGCTGGCCGAATAACCAAATTTGACCACTTCTACTACTTCCCAAGTCAGGGTGAGGTTGGGGACTAGGCCAAAGCAATCCCATAGTAACATTTTACACTTTGAAGGTGCAAAACGCATACTCAGACTATCCAGAAAAGCTGGCAGCTTAACTGGATCTTCATATAGTAGCACAATGTCAGAAGAGCTGCATTACTGTTCCGAGTTGTGCACTATAACCATGGCCATCGCGTATATACTGAACATACATACTGAACAATTATGTAATTAGTGATCTTCATCATCCACACTAGAGTACTTCCGTGGTAGTTCAATACTTGAAGCCTCCGGTTCTAGGTTCCCAATAACTAAACAGCAAACCTTTGCAATTACAGGCTTCTGTGAATAAATGATCCTTGTTATAAAAATATGGCAACGGTGTGTATAAACGGTATTCAGCAAGCCGGAAAAGGAAAAACAAACACGTGACAACAGCACTTGTGTCAGGATGAAATTGCAGTGAACCGCAAGTGTAGAATGGTTCAAAAATAAATAAATTGCAATAGCTGCTAATCGTTGGAGCGAGAAAGCACCGAATTTTACTGGACTATGTTTGATGTAACTGGCTTCCAAAATTTCTCCCAAACTACTAAGCTCCGAGGCAAGTTTACGGTATCAGTATCAGTATCAACTACTGGCGTTTTTCCTGAGATATATTTTGTCCAATCTCTCCGTTGTTTTCATTCCGAAAACGCTGGAAAATCCATCGTCTATTCTCAACTGTGCTAGAAAAGAATATGCTCGTTTCTCAATATAGATAAATTCACTAAGTAGGAAAACGAAACAAAATTCCTCCGAACCAAACTTCCCTTCCATTCTGTATTAGTGTGTAGTTGCAATTCGTGGCATCTAGGAAACCGACCGACCCACCCTCTTACAGGAAAAATGGTCGCTCAAACTTTGCAATTATTGAAATTGAACCGCTATTCTATGTTTTAGTTGTCACAATTCGCCCCAATCAATATACGTATAGTAGGATCTGAGGGACTTTTTCAACTCTTCGTTACGTAAAAACACGCGGTTAGGACGAACGGATTCCTGCCCGATACAACACAGCGTAACATTACCCGAGTATGACTGTCACATGACTGCCCGATTCGAGCTATAAACAGGATGAGAATTATCTGAACGCATTTGGTTTGAGCGAATGAATGAGTGGAAACGATTATCGATCGCATGACCATTTCTTCAACCAAAGCAGGAGCTTAATCGTTAGACTGTAGCAGTAGGGGAGGGGGGGAGAAAACGCTCAACCACCCACGTGACCCAATCGAACAAGGCTGGCGAAAAATGCGATCAATGGTTTGCGCGTGCGGAACAATCCGGAAACGTGCGATCGAACGTGAACTGATAATTGATATCGGCTTTGCAGATATGCGAAGCCGGGCCCGGTATACGGACTTCAACTCAATTTAGGTTAATCTGAACTATATACGGTAATAAAGTGCTTTGGAATTCGCCCCTCCTTCCAACCTCTAATAGTCCTTCAGGCAACTTGGATGTCGCTCACCAAAGGTCGTTGCCAAATAGCACTTTAAGTATTGTACCACGAAGTGAATTGCAAATTCTAAAGCCTCGTCATCACTGGATTTCGGGGCCTTCAACGTGATGCAGGTAGATCAACAAGTTTGTCTGGCTCGTACAATGGAATCAGAAAAACAAAGAAGTTATACTATCCAGACCGGATAAGGGGACAGGGATCGTGCTATTAAATTGAATGGACTATACAAACAAGATGAATACCATATTGAGTGGTCGGTCGAAATTTACCAAGTCGACGGAAAAGGATAAGACGGCTCAAATAGAAGGGTCGCTTTCTAAGATTTTGCGATGCCTAACACAAGGGGAGTGATTGATGCATCTATTTTCGAACGTATTAGGCCGACCGGGACTGTTATTCCGAGGTTGTATGGATTACCAAAAGTACACGAAGATGGAGTACCAATACGACCGATTTTGGATATGTGCAACTCGCCATATCATGCCCTGGCAAAGTGGTTCGCCAAATTGTTAGAACCCGTTCGAGTTAGCTTGGCAAAACACTGTGCCAAAGATGCATTTGCTTTTGTGAACAAAATTCGTGACATAAACTTGGTCGATCGAACAATGCTCTCGCTGGACGTCAGCTCGTTGTTCACCAATGTTCCCATCAGCAAAACGATTGAATACCTTTGCAGTTATGTACAAACCAATAATACAGAGCTCGGCCTCCCTTTGGATAACCTAAAACAACTGCTTTATTTCTGCACGTATAGTGTTCAGTTCAAGTTTAGCGATGAAATCTATCAATGAAAGGATAGCGTGGCCATTGGGTCTGTGCTGGGACCGCTTTTCGCATACTTATTCATGGTGAAACTGGAAAACACTCAATCACAGTCATCAGAGTGTGTACTATACACGCGGTACGTAGATGACATTTATTGTGATTGCATTTCTTTTCCGTTCAGAGGATGCATCAGCTGAGATCATACATAGACAATTATCCGACGCAGTCATTATATATATATATATATATATATATATATAATATTTAAATGAATAGGAAACATCGTTTTCATCCCTCTGCTTCGGCAGATAACACCTCCAATCTTGACAAAAATGAATAGGACCTACACAGCAAAGGCTCTGTGTGACGCAGGTTGTTTGGGACATTTCTGATTCCAGCACCACCCAACGCTTACCCATAGTGCAAAATTTAGGTACTCTGTTTATTGAACAGAAGCAGGTCATTTCGCCGGAACAGCATTTCTTCATCTGCTGTTTACTGCATTTCAATTGTTCATATGAGAAGTTGGGGTCTGTTCGTTCCACGAGTGCTGTAAATTTATGGTTTGTGCATTACGATAGATGAGTGCATAACGGGTGATCAACAGTTTGGATTTTCGAACTGGGAATGGCAAAATTAATGGCATCTGATAATATGCTAGTCTTCAGTATAATGCTGACAGCAGGGTAGTTTTATTTCTTTATGAAATAAGGCAGCGGAGTGTTATCTACTCTATAACAGCTTTTTCCAGGTGTTTGTGGTTATGGAATTTTGTTTCCTCACTATTTCATGTTGAAGTCTGTGAAAAGCTACTCCAGGTCGATTCTTCTTCTTCAGGAACCTCGGGTTACTCAAGGCTCCGAGTTACCGAGGGTAGAATCGTCTGCGTTGGGGGATTATAATCCATTCGAGTCTCGAGAAACGACACTAACAGGCAATATTTCCTCAGCTCCAGGATATCCCCCAGCCTACTCTCCAGCTGAGGCGCAGTTATTGACAACCGCAGAGTTAGAACGCCGTCAGCGGGAACTGGATGCAAAGGCCGCAGAATTAGCTCGCCGCGAGGAAGAACAGAATCGACTTGCTGCACAGGCCCAGCGTGGATTAGGTTCGGGTGAGTCTAATGTTTTCTGTCATTTTCATTTCAATTAGTTTTCGAATTTTCTCCAACCTAGTACATTTTCAAGGGCTGTCATCTGTTCGGAGTTTCTTATTAAATCAATCTTATTAAATCCGTATAGGAGCTTTGGCCGAACTGCTGCAGCATTTATTCGACCCTTCACAGACAGCCGGTTGTAGCGACGGCGCGACAGATGTGTCAAGTTGGCAAATGTCAACCGAGCCTTTTGTATGCGTGCCCACACTTCATCTGTGACGCGTCCGCCAGGTGAGGTATAGCTGCCCAGATTGCAAAATTTGTCTATTTCTTCTACTTCTCAAGTCAGGGTGCGGTTAAGGGTCGGATCTACCCAATCTTGTAACAATATTTTACACTTCGAAGGTACGAAACGCATAGCAAATAGATGCACTAGCACTCACGCTTCTCAGGAAAGCTTGCAAATTACCTGGATCTTCACTTAGTAGAACAATGTCTTCTACGCACTCCAGATCAGACAGTCTACCGAGTTGGAGCAAGTCGATGCCGCTCTCCCTATACGTAGATAGGGCTTTTTGAAGAATTAAATCTATGCCAAAGCTAAATAGAAACGGAGATAGAGGACAACCTTGTCGAACACCACTTTCTTTAGCGAAATCGGTCGAAGAAGTGCCGTAAGCTTGAAATCGGCTTCGACTGTTAGTATAAAGAGTTCGCAGAATTAAAATAAAATTCTCGGGAGAGACAGCGCCAGAGTATAGAGCGATCAACTGAGTCCATAGCCGCTTTCAGATCGAGGAAGATAGAAGTCATGGGTCTACCAAGGGAGTTATCATACACTTACGAATGATAAAGCAATTCGTCAACAAATTCTGCTAGTTTCAGAACTAAAGTCAATGAGCAAATCCCATTTGACTCTGATTACAGTAGGAAATGAACTAAAAATTCAGTCAAAAACACTGTATCAATAAGGGGAATCACGCTTTTTTAGGCTGTTCTTGTGCACGTCCTTCGTAGCAAATGAGGATTTTCGATGAAATCTCAAGGCAAACAAGATCAGTAAACCATGCAAAGCGAAATTCGTCGTTATTCCAACAATCAGGGAATGCAGTACTGCGCCTATGGCCTAGTATTTTTGCCTGTACTCCTGACCATTTTTCAAATGTTCACTTTAAAAGGAGGGTTGTTGGAATCGCTTTGGGTGACGAATGCGAGTCTTCCATTGGATTTTTATCCATTATCGCGGAATACTGTTTCTGCTTCATCTGTGGGCTCCTTGCATGATTGAGACCCACTATTCGATGCTTTGCAGTTTTCGAGTATTGGATCTTTACTCTGCAAGGGAAATATTGTTATGATACGATGGTGGTGATTAGGTTCACCACATTGGTTTTTTAGGCGATCCGCTGTATTGGGGTTTTTCGAGATGTGAACAGTAACTCATTCGGAGTAGTCGGGTTTGTGTGGTGGATCTAGAAATGATACTTCTTGCTGCGAAGTTTGTGGCATCCGTCACTCTACTCAGGCTTTCTCCAAGACGTAAGTATCAGATGCGAGAAGAACAAAGTGAGTACCAACTCCGTCGTAGCTGCCGATGGTCTTTGTGTTCATCGATCTGCTTTGACTTGAATGAATTTCAGAAGTTTCGGCATGCATGTCTAAGGCTCGGTGGACGTTTGCCACGGATCATTTATGGCACTGTTGCGGCATCNTGCGGCATCCGGCTGTTTGTGATCGGCTGACTGCATTTTACAGTAGTTCGGCCAGTACTGCTGCATGGTGCAGATTTGACGGTTACAATAACGGAACGCAGACAGAGCTGTCTGCTCCGCACAACGCAAGTCTGGTGGAGCAACTGAACAAGCAATGCTGGGGTTAGGCACAGAGTTGTTGCGCGATGGTGGTCGAACTGCATAGATTGCGTTGAAAAGGCGTGTTACACATGCCAGTAAATAGACGGCCATAGCATATGGGTGCGAACATGCTGACCAGGGACTCAGTCATATAATTTGTTTTAGTGCTCCTGCATAGACTTCCGGATCGGTTTGATCAATGGTTAGAGAAGCTTAGTGATATGACTGAGTGCCACTAACGGTGGCACTTGTGTATCTTCTCAAGTTCTTCGCAAACACAGTCTCCGTAAACTCGCCATTTTCACATTGATACTGCTTCCAGCGTTATCGCCATCCGCTCCTTTACCCAAATGAGTAGCCACAAGATAGCAACGAAAACCGCTGCACGAATGTGCGTGGTTAGCGGTTGCATAGACTGAATTCCGGCTTCTTGACGCGCGTCGTGTAATCCTGACAGATGGCGGGTATCATGAATATCACCTCTCTCTAGACGCTAGAATTCAGAGAGTTTGAGAGACGACCGAGAAGTCTGGGGGGCTCTACGTGTAAAGGAGATGGAACGAGCAGCTAGGCGTGGAAACGCCCGCCAACTTTTCCCGGTCGTCCGTGCTACTGGCCTCTAAAAGACAGTGCGTCAGTGGAACAATTTGCGAATTAGACAGCACACCAATATAAAAGCTTCAGCGACGCTTGTAACGCGAGGTTGAGCACTTCACATCATAGTTAAAACAGCCTCTCGCGCTGGCTGCCTCAAACAGTTCTCCTAAGACCTTGGTAACCATAAACGGAAACGCCCACAGAAGCGGAAATCCGAGCCCTGAAACGCCACTAGGCATCTGGATCACACAACCTGCCATTGGCCCTCTTTTAAGATTGCGAAGAAGCTTTCATGAGAGAGCTTGTCAGATTGCTTTCGAAGATCTGATAGAATGAAACCGTACCCAAAAACATGAGGAGAATCGATTGTTTTGCCCATCTAAAAGAAGAGCTATCGCAATGTTTGTTCCAGCCACCGGGGCATCAGTCTGATTCCAACAGCGCTGAAGCTGTTAGCTTCCTCTTTATTACGCAGAATAAGCCCATTACGTGATAGACATTCCAAAGGTAGCCTCTAAATGAATTTAGAATTGATTTAGATTTGGTTTAGGTTGATATACACCATTGCTTAATCTTTAATTAATGGTAACTTTTTGTGGTTTTTGGTTTTTGGTCCCTTTCAAAGGAGACTGTTGTTGCCCTAAATTGTCGTTGTTAGTCACGTGATTGTTCTCTATTATACATTATTTGTTTTTCTCTTATATTACAGGCCCATTGAAGAACTGGCCCCCACTGCCAAATTTTTTTCCGTGCAAACCGTGTTTCTATCAAGATATCGAGCTAGAGATCAATGTGGAGTACCAAAAGATCGTGAAAATTGGCTATTATCTATGGATGGCGTACGCTTCGTTGTTAGCAGTGAACCTATTAGGCACACTAATATATTTCGCGGGGGCCTCAACCAATGATGGAGGCACTGTGTTTGGTGTCGCTTTGTTGGTTTCCATTTTGTGCGTTCCAGCGTCCTACATTTGTTGGTTTCGACCATTGTATAAGGCATTCAGGTAAGATTTTCTGCTATGCAGTACCCAGCTCTCATGCAGACTTACTCCATACGAAACAAAATTTATCCTTTACATGTACAGGTATTAACCAAACTCGTGCGACATCATGACTTTTCCCAAATCTACTTATCTCATTGCCAAACGTTTTGATCCTCATGCACGGGCATGTGCATGGTATTACCCGAGGTCACTCTCAAAAGTTTTATAGTACTAATAAATTATATGGTTGCTTCTTTTGGCCGAGCGCGTTAGAAAAGTACAATTTCTCCATTTCGACTATGGTTGCTGACG
>UZAN01045844.1:6350-16724 GCA_900618425.1 Echinostoma caproni
CTTTTTCCTCCAGGCCACAGTTTACCGCCTGATCATACTCAAACACATCTGAACAAATTTGAACTGATAATTCTGGTCTACCTTAATGCGATCTGGTCGGCCCTTAATTCAACAGGTCCGGAATTCAGCACCCAAAAGCGCTGGAGAAGACGCGCTAACGACGAACTCTAGCAACAAAAATCGAGTGTATAGTTGTTCCGGAGTGTATGGTTAACTCAGGATATGAAGGAGGGTGAAAGTGAAGTCTCCTCATGGTCGGTGCAAATCAATTCTGTTTAGCCCACATCGTTACTCACCAACAAATGGAGGATTAAACGTCAACTAAAATACCAAATCCACGATTCTAAAAAATGTCTCAACACAGTATCCATACAGCTGTGCAGTGCCGCTGAGGCGTTTTGGTCATTAGAAACACATGGATTATGCAAGACGAATAAACTTTCACAAATAGCGAGTTAATTATCTGCCCAAACTCAAATTTCACCTCTCGAAAAATCAGTCCACTTTTAGCGTAGTAGTTATAACCAAATTTTTACCCTAATTCTTTTAAACCAAAATGTAAAAATACGAAAGTTGTGTGTGTTCATTTGAGGTTAAAACAAATAGCAACTCTTACTTTCCCGGATCTTTCAATTCTTCGGTTACCAAATTGAGAAAATTCCTGAGAAAAGCGACAAACAAAAAATAAAAATACCATTTGAATCTTTGAACCGATTTTGCTTTTGTAGGAAGCGATACAGTAAATCCGTATGGTACATATAAATCTACACTACTCAAAGGGTATTATTTATTAGTGCACTTTAGTTGTAATAACCTGAGGTTTTAGACTTTGTAGAACTAATTACTTAAAAGTTAGTCGGTCCTCTTGGACTCAGTGATGAAAGAAAAAAGGTGCATAAAGTGAGTGCCACTATTTACGGCGCTCCCCTCCCCCTAAAAGGGATCAAATAATTTCACATCCATAAAACATGTAGCATGCTAATGAACGAAAATTATGCACATACTATCATCTTTTTTCCTAGTCTGATTTCCATTAACTATCTTCAAAATGTAACTTGACTACTTTTGTACATTTTGAGCAAAGACAAGCTTATAGCAGATCATTTACGCCGTGCAGTTCAAGCAGTCACATCCGTTGTACAATCATGTGAAGGGACCTAACAGGTTTGGAACCAACCGAATTTTGTCAACTTTGGATTTAGTATTGACAAAAGAAAATTGATGGTAGAATCAATTGCAATCGCAACTCCGTTGGGGCGCAGTGATCACGCTGTATTATTGTCCGAACACGTTTGCCAAGTATCGGTAACAACAGTTTCTTCAGATCGCTTTCTCATCATAACTCACTACGCGAGGCTAAGCACCCTGGCTCATGGAATTCAGTGAGACTCCCCTTATATAGGATGTAATCCCCTGGAATTCTGGAGATCTGTTAACAGTATCACAACGTTGGTGGCTAGTTTAAAACAGTCAAGCGTCTATGCCAGCCGACTGTTCAAAAATCAGCAATTCGCAGTCAAATTACAAAATGGATAATGCAAAAGGACTTTTAATGGAGGGAGTTCAAACGTTGCTCATTCCCCAGCACTTAGGAAGCTTACAGTCTCTTTCAAAACCATTGCATCAGTTTGATGAGGGAAGACAAGCACACTTATCATGATACGCGAGGAAATTTATCGCAAACCCTAAGCTATTATATAAGCATGTAAACGCTTCCCAGAAAGTCAAACATGGGTTTCCGATACTAAATTTGGTAGGACATGTTTCAAGGACAACAAGACAGACTGCCGAAATGCTTAGACTAAAGTACTCTCAAGTGATCAATGCTGGAACATATTCCTTATCCATTACTGACAGATATCTTTTCTCCCGAAAGGATAAAGGCAAAGCTTTTGGCTTTCAAGAAGAACTCATCACCGGGTTTATACAAAATACATCCAAAAGCTCTTATCACTCTGGTAAATCACATAGCCGATCCTTTAGGTGGACTATACCAAAAATTGAAGATACTGTGCTTCCTCAGGTGTGGAAAAACGGTGTCACTACACCAATTTACAAAGGTGGATGCCGTAGTGACCCAGACAACTATCGACCCGTCCTTCTCCTTCTAGTGTTGTCAAATGTCAGGGAATCCACTGTTGGATCATCTGGAGAGTAATAGCTTACTATCCCCAGCCCAGCACGGGTTTCGGAAAAATCGGTCATCCGCAACTAGCTTGATTTTGGCTTGGGACGAGTGAACTCAAGCTGTTCTCCAAG
Source organism: Echinostoma caproni (assembly GCA_900618425.1). Taxonomy (NCBI): domain Eukaryota; kingdom Metazoa; phylum Platyhelminthes; class Trematoda; order Plagiorchiida; family Echinostomatidae; genus Echinostoma; species Echinostoma caproni. Next base: position 8,610 of record UZAN01045844.1, read on the forward strand.
GCAAAGTGGTAGATGTTAATTAACTGGACCTCTACCAGGCGTTTGATAGGGTAAATCATCAAATACTGATATGGAAGCTGTATAACTATGGGATCCGTGGGCTGGCACTTGGCTGGATCGGTGAGTTTCTTCGAATACATACCATGTCAGTTCGTGTTTCCGATTCTCTTTCTAATACAATAGGGATCTGAGCCCACGTCTTTTCCTTGCCTTTATAAATGATCTTCCAGACGTCTTCGGATCACAAACTCTGCCAACAATGCCAAAATATAGAGGATAATAACAAAACCGAAAGATTCATTTGATCTCCAGAACGCCCTTGACGAAGGCGAAGATGGTCTGTCTCTAAGGTCATGAATTCAACGTTAAGACATGCAAAGTCTTATCACTAAGTCACAATGGTCGTTTTTCGTACACTCTCGAACACAAAACTGTGCCTCGAGCTCCATCCGAGAAGGATCTGGGAGTGGTCATTCGCGCAGACTTCCGTCGCTCCACAAACTGTCCCAGGGCATCATCCCTGGCGGTAAAACAGATTGGACTGCTCAAACGTGATTTTGAATCGTTTGAGCCGGCTTTGTTTCCACGTCTGTTAGCTATATACATCCGTCCATACACCGAGTACTCAATTCAGGCCTGGAACCCATGGCTACGGCGAGATCAGAAGGCACTCGAACATCCGCAGAGAATGGCTACCAAGATAGTCAAAGGTCTACATTCCAAGAAATATGGCGAGGATTACAGCTGTTGAGCCTATACTTATCTCAATATCACCAAATCAGAAGTGATATGACCTCAATGTATCGGATTTTCCAACAGCCCCACCACCTATGTAGATCTCTTTTGGTTCTATCAACCAATGTTCATCTCAGAGGGCATCCACTGAAGTTAGCACTCCAAAAGTGCCGTCTCCACTGCAGAAGCCATTCGTTTGCAGTCAGAGNTCAGAGTATGCAGCACATGAAACTCTCTACCACTTCACGAGGTCTATGCGTTAACATTGGTATCTTTCAAGCGTTAGCTTCATGATGCTCTGGTAAGCATCATGTTTCAACACTCAACTACATAATCTATTCCCCTGTGCTTGTCATGAACATTACATTGCTCTTTTGCGCACATGAACCAACTGCGATCTTGTGAATCGTGTTCCGAACCCAAAATGTAAACACCCTATAGGATTTTATAAGTGAAGTCTTTGTACGTTTTTCGCATAATAAAAATTGGAATTTGAAATTTGAGATGACTAGTTGTTTACTTATTTCAAATGCATCGATGTTTGACGAGGTCGTTCCCTTCGCGGATTTCAATACGTACCCAAGATCTCTTGGATAACATACATAAATGATTTTCAGTAAACACAGCGTCAGGTAAAAACGGGATCACTCAAACACGCATAAATGTCACGATATCACACTTTTTTGATCGTCAAGTTCCGTATGTATGCGTTGATTTTCTGCCGACGAACTATTATGAAAAGTGAGTTTCAGCACTATTAAGTTCACATGTCATAGCTAGAATGTTCAATGAAAAAGTCGTATGGTGCTGCTACCTGAACTTGGAGACTGTAGACTGAACACAACTGAAATGCATTCCAATTACGATCACCTGTTTTTGCACATTCCGGACAAGACATTAAATCTACCAAACCATTAGGACTCGTTAAGTGGCTCTAACTATGTAATCTAGCAAATGAAAATCAATGAGTGTCTTGCGTTTACATTGGCCAAGCGTTAGGAGCCTGAGGTGTATACTGAGCGCCCCAACGATCTGCATATATCAAAAAAATTCCTGTAATTACAAATTTCATTGGCTCAGAAGCATATAAAACTTCCTGGGCCGGGAAGAGACGCTACTGAAAATTGACCTCGCTCTGGGATTGACGACTCAGGCATCATGACTATAGCATTCATGTATCTTTCTCTGATAAAGTATAAGAATCTTCAATGCACATGTTACTAACTCCCTTTTCAACTATCATCACGTGCTGGCCAACTAACTACATTGAAATAGGAATCGAGAACAGCCAGGTATTGACGACAAACACTTAAAACAGGATCAATAGTCATCTAGCCTTGCGGAATTATTTTTGATTGCAAGACCATGAAATACATAGTGAATGAAATCATACAGTGAGCGAGATTATCAAGTTCACTTTGCATACGTCAGTCTCTAATACTCAAAAATTTGATAGTTCTATTCAACGAAGGACCTATTTACACATTCATTTATACAAGCCAAGAACATTAGTATTTATGACTTGGGACTTTCTGACCTCGCTTCTACTTAATTTTGAATCCAAGCCAAAAACCTGACATTGTTCAAGCTGACGGATCAGAATAGACTCTGACTCAAATAACTTTTAAACTGCTGCAACTGTAACCCTGCAAATTCGAGGAGATCCACTGGGAGTAATTCAACTGTAAATCGCAATATTTCACAACCAAAACAACTGAAGAATCCCTTCTGGAAGATATCAGCAACATCAGTTAAAAGAGTTCGATGTATATGGGTATTCACTCTCCAATGAAAAACGTTGGTGCCACTGATGTGTATCGATCCAAACGGTTCCACAATTGACACTACAATTCTCAGGGTTTATGTGATCAGTTTCCACTATTAAACACTACAGATCAGCTATCCTACTCCAGCCATTTCTTCCACTACTCGAGACCGCTAGAGTTCCTCGTTTTTAAAATGCTCTAAACTTTAATTAACATTGAAATCATTATATTTAACTGTCAGCTTACCATCCAGCGTAGGCGAAAAGACCGGAATAAAGTGCCAGTGAGACATCCGATGCGCTTATTGGTTTGTGCAGTGTGAAAAGGTCGTCGAAGTTTTCTACTTTGCCTGGAAAAAATATATCCGCAAATGAATCGATGACAGCAAACCAAAATGGGATTCCTTTATAAATTAAATTTTCAAATCATCCTGGTTATATGCTATTTACTTCAATGCGGCTCCCACTTTGAGAAGAATGCACCTGCTTTATAAAATATCAAAAATTGATGCAATTCTGCTAAAATAGATGTTTTTGTTTAAATGCTCATTTATAGACTTCGCACAATCAAGCACTAACCAGTTTATTGCTGCATAGTTACTAATAAATCCCTATGATTTCATTCATTTGGTAGATGTAGAGGCAACTCGGGGATTCATCAATTCTTTTCAATTTGACAGAGTTTATTTGTAGCCATTGGATCAAGTAGTAGATCTCATGGAAGCATAGCTGTTTCCGAATACTGCACACTATCTTACTGAGGTTTGCAAACAACGATTATCTTATTAGGATCACATGTTGAGTGGTTTGATGAGGCGTAGCTACCAATGCATCATTCGGTCCTTAGCCTCTTGCAGCGTTAGATGAGAGTTGGGTAAATGATAATCACAGGTCACAAAAGTCAACCAGTTGCTTTTACGGAGCTTTGTGAATTCGGTACCTGTTAGACATTCCTGCGTCGAATAATGTATGAAAGTTTTTATTTGAGAAAGCACAGTTGTACGATAAGAAAAACGGAGAATGGATCAATTCACGTATTGCACCTCCGAGCTCGAGGGCACAGACCTTATTCCAAAATTTGTTTGACATTCAAACTCGTAGCTACCGTTTTATAATGCCATATCCAGATGACTTCCTACTAAAATTAGTATTTTGCGGGTTTCAGGCGAGAGTGATAACATTTTTTCATTGAAATTCCTGTTCACATTGGATGAATAAAGTGCACTCTTGACCTGACTTGACTTACTATGAAGGCAGATTATTCTTTTGAATCTTCCCATCTACACATAGGTTCTGCCTTCACTACAACAGATTTGCAAATACTGTATACTTTATTTATTGTGTCTACACGCACTCAGCATTTACCTGCGAAATAAACCAAATTACCCCTACCACAACATATCTTTTGTTCCGCCTATAAAACCAGAGTCCATACTGTCTCAACTTTGTTTGCAAGAACTGCGAATTCGCACAGCCCACCCCACTTGCTTCCGTTTGTCTCTTCGTATTCCCAGGCTTGCAACTGAACTGTTATATACGCCATTTGCAATTTAACATGTCCCTATATCATTTCAAGCTATCTCAGTATCCCTCCTAGATGTCTCAGGATCATTTCACGCTGTTTCGTTAACCTCGGCAGCGCTGTCAGGCCCGTGTACTGTTTAAGCCTCTTAGCAATGTCCGGATGACCACCACGCAGCACAGATTTCTCATCCTCCTACTGAAGCTCGAGGGAGACGTTTGTGAGACTTTGCTCGCTCACACACCCAATTATCGTGGCATATTGGTTGTCTACCTTGCTTTAGGCGTACGCATCTGTGTGTGTTCGTCTCCCCCTCCTAGAAAGTCATATCGGGTCTGATATCAATCTATGATGCGCGATCGATGCTTCAGCAGTTGCTTATGCCCATCGTATAGAATAGAATTTAGTAAAGGATTTATGGGCTACATCTCAAGCGGCTGCAGTGAGACACCAATCGATCATGCGTAGCTCCATCGGTAAGAGGCTTGAACAGGACTGATTGGAACAACGAGACAGCTTGAAATGATGCTGAGTCATCTAGGAATTATACTTAAATAGCTTGTAATGGTACTGAGACAACTGTAACTGATGTTCGGACATTATGAAATGAGATTCGGACAACTTTAATTGCAAAAGGAATAGACGACTCAGGTTTTTAGGTGTAACGGTTTAGCTGGCACAATCTTATCTATGCCGGTGCTTCCTAGCTTATCAACACAAGTGAAACATTGTCCTGCAAACACTAGTCAGTGGATTTGATACGCCAATTACCCAGTAACCGAACCCAGTTTATATGGTTGTTTGCTCATTACAAACGTCTACACTCATGATGGCTTAGGTCTAAGTTGTGGTGCCCTAGGCAGGTCAAATAAGCTGCTAGCTCAAACTAACTCACCTTGAACCGATCTTACGGTTTGGTTAACCGCGCTTTCAAAGTTTTTTACATAATTAGGTAATCAGATTATATTGCCCTCCTTCATAGTGATGTGGTAATCACTAAATATGAACCTCCTACGATAATAGACTAAATACTCAATTCGACTCAATTTAATTTGAGTGAAATGTTATAATTTTTACCAAAAAGAAGCATTTAAACACATTTTACCTTTGCATCAGCTTTTGTTAAAAAGATTATTGTACTGGGATTTGTAGGGCACACAGTATAAACTCAGACACCTGTGAAATACAATAATAATAACTGCATCATACAAAACACAGAACCATGAAAAGTAAGGCATCGCACCCTGAAAACGGAATCGGTGTGCTCAGAATGAAGGGTGTATTTTTGTTGTAGGAATAAACTATTACTGCATTTATAGCGTTCACACAAACATGATATCTGATTAAACCCAAGTAACCATCATTATTTCGGTACTAAATATTTAGACTTCTTTTTCGATAATAGAAGTCGAATTCATCTTGAATGTTTAGTGTTAAACCCCACGATATAGAAACTGCTTTTATGTGACCTCACCCCTACTGATGACCTCACAATTATACAACAACTACTTACCCATTCCAAGTAGTACCGCTCCGGTGACAATGATCAAAGATAGGGCCAACAACTTGGCCGCCGTGAACATATCTTGGATACGCGCAGCCCAACGCACTTTCATCACGTTGATCCAAGTCAGGAGAGCTAAAATTAGGCGAAAACGATCTTTTGATACGATTTCGTAAGGAGTGAAAAAATTATCATTGACACCACATTGTAGTTCACCGGTGTTAACGTCCAGTGATTGTACCCAATTAGTTCACATATTTACTCATTTGCGCTTCAAATAAATATCTTAGGCTATGAACAATGTTCCGAGTCTGAAATTTTGTGTTAACGCCACGTGTGTGTTGCACACGCCGTGGAATAATGCTAATGTTCTTGAATGCACCCAAATGTTTATTGAAAAAGAGTCAGCCCTGCCCTTAGTTAGAGTAGCGGGTTTGTTTATACATCCATGAAACATTGTCATTTGCATTGTCTAACGCCATGTAGTGTTTGATCGCCTGCCATGGGTCTAGCGTCTGAGAAGAAACGGCAACTACTTCATTGAGGATGTCGGACGATGGATTTATTTATCATGAGTGGTGAAAGTTATTTGGTCCACAAACTCTGCTACTGTATGATTCCATACTCAGAGTGATTGACACACGTGTAAAATAGTTGTTCTTGTGAATACACTCTCAATTAGAACCAATAAGATATCGCACGTTTGATAGTTTGCGGAAAATTAAATAGAGAAAAACCAGAGAAAAATAGCAAACGCTTTTAACATTTTTTAATAATCGAACGCTTTTGGTTGATAAATGTGCAAAGTAACAGCGTAAATCTACTAACTATCAAAGATGTCTTATCACTATGAATTTGGACTGAGGTTTATCAAAGCTGTTGCAACATTTTCAAGATTTTATTCATCTCTAATACAACAACCACAAACCCTTCAGAGTAACCATGTCCTCACTCCCTCCGTATTATTTACCATTGGTCATTTGTGTTTACGTCCTTCCAGTTTCAGGGATATGCGTTAATTGCACTCCAATTCAATGTAGAGACACAGATGATTATGAGGTTTGCTTATCGTTAAATGGTATTCAGTCATAAAATCACTTCTTCAATAGGTCTAGTCCCTGATGAATGATCGAGTATCACTTTCGCTCTTTATCTAACGCGTCTGACTGATTTTCCATGTACGTGTACAATTTACTTTGTTTATGCATCGTATTGTATCATCTGTTTCTCACATTTCAGGCCTTACTCTCAGTTCAGTTACGTGGACGATTATAGGCACATTCGTTGGGAGAATGACTAAAACACACTGATTTGCATCGCAGACCATAACTTCGTGCTATGAGATACGATTTTCTTAGTCGGCTATGTCATGGAAATTTTCTCACGTTAAACGGTAAAGTCATAGTTTGTGCGCGCGCGAGCTTGTGTTTGTAGAAAAGTGCAGCACCCTTAGTCCGATCGACTATCGGTGCACAACCTGGCTAAAAATTATTCTCAAGTAGTTCTTCCGCAGTTGGCCTTCAAATAAATGGCTGATAACCGCTTTTTAGTTTAAAAAAGAGACTGCTAAAACTGTCAATGCTTTTTTCTACAAATCTCTTCATTGTTTTCAAAAGAACATACTATCTCTCTTATTAAAAGCCATCCTTCCTCTTTACACTCCAATTTCCGTCAAAGTTTAACTACTTCTGAAAGTTTAAATGTAACAAAGTTTATTTTTCATTTTCCCTCAACTCGAAATACTTTCTCATTGCGACGAAGTTTCTAAATACCAACATTTGCGCACCACCTTTTCATTGAAAAAACCATGTTCTTCTTCTCAATCGATACAAATGAAGCATTTGCTCTTCCAAGCCAGCTGTCGACGTTCCCTTTAGATACAACAAACCCCTCATCACTGCCACATGTGATCCACCAGGATTGATCAAAATCCTCGTCTGAAATTACGATCTTCGTATAAAACACCCAACACCACCCACTTTATCCATCTCATTGGAACCTTTTGTTTCCCAATGCGAAATTCAGATCGCACGTGTTATATAACTGATTCCATAAGCTCCGTGGCTCTCTCCATTGCTCCATTGCTCCATTGCCCTTTCTGATTAAGGATTCTAATTCAATGTAATAATTTATACCGTTCAATAATGATAAGTGAAACGGACTCTCAGACATAAAGTGGATGAAACAAATCTTGAAACTGCGTGATGAATCGAATGCTCCAGCAGACAGTTTTATTTTTATCATTATCATCAATATTAGTTATCATCAGGGAACTGTTATGAAGCAATACTAGGTATAAAAAAATTAAACATCTGAAGCTTATTTATTCACAGCTGCTTCTGGCTAGAAATACCAGATAAACTAACGAAATAACACATGAAGCTACGAGATATGATCGTTCTCTTCAACCTTACTGTTTTTACATTCTGTTCATTCTGTTTTTGGCGATCACTGAACAGGTTATCTGAACTTCTTTATGGTTGGTATCTGAAGAAATCGATCTTCCACTTCACACCATAAAAAAACGTGCATTTAGAAAGCATAAACATACTAAACACACTACACCTATTTTTGACTTGACAAAAACCG
>UZAN01045846.1:0-11980 GCA_900618425.1 Echinostoma caproni
AGTTTTTGAATCGATTATCTGCATTTAATATCCAGTGACCAGCAATTAGTGATTCGTCGTCGTTCTGGTTAACATACTGACAAGGGAAGCATCACTGCTGCTCTGAATACCTCACTCCGATCTATCACGGTAAAAAACATATTTGAAAGTTAAAGCTACTCAAGAAACCACACGTAAATCACATTTGTAAATTCAACCCTCATTATCAGGGAGTCGAGAATGAGAATTCAATGAGTGGTAATGAAGATTCAGACTGTAATCTAAAAATGTGAATAAAATCATTTTTATTTTTTCATTAGTAATTGTAACTTTCATTATTGATTGCTAGAGTGATCAATATCAACTAATGTTCAAAAATCATTGTCTTATTTGATGCAAATACTTTCTAAGATTATACATGCACATTTTTAAACGTGGGAATGTGGCAGGAATCTTGTTCACACATGTGTGTGTACGGGAAGTTCAGACCCACAGGCAAAACACAGAATGTTGTCACAAGATTGACTTGTCGAACACTGGATCGGTGAAACTCATTGTCTCTAACAGTGGCCACTGAGCCAGCCGATCATTTTTCTAAAATTAAGTTTTGTGCTACATAACTGGGAAACAAGATAAAATTACCCGACTAGTAGGCCGCTTAGGGACCTGGAAGTATCCTGGCGACGCCCCGTATGTCAGCCTGTCTGAACATCACGGACTTGCAAGGTCGAAGATGCTCAACGTGTGTTCAAGAAACACACAATCTTAGTTGGTTTTTATTTAATTTCTCTCATTTTCACGGAATATACTCCGGATCCCATCGATAATAGTGAAAACTCATTGAAACTGATAACACTTTCTTATATACTCTAGTAATTAATGCATTGTGTTCGGTATTCTAGGGGATAGATATGGGGTGCGTGATTTATTCAGATTCCATGCGTTCTTACCCAACTCCTTTTTATTTTATTATAACAGCGTGGACATTATCCTTCTAAAGCCATTATCATGTATTTATATATAATTTCAATAAAACAGAACACAGTTCACTTGTATGATGTTCATCAACTCACGATATCTGCAATCTTTGGAAAATAATGATCAGTGAACTTTGGGAATAGGATTAAAAAGAAACAGCCAGTTCAAATGTGGGATATTACACAATAACACGGTAAAACTTTATACATTAATCTTTTAGTTAGATTGCTTTTTATTGAACGAATATTTTGGGACTTGTGTTTTTTGAGCGTTGCTGGCCCGGTGGTAACACCCCCAAATTACCATCCCGCGATGTGTGTTAGAATCCCACCACCACCGCCTGACCTGCCCCATTGTGTGTGTTGAACCGCAGCCCTTTGATTGGCCGCTTCCCTCTTCCCGAAAATGGTGTCTTTGTATACTCAATGAAAGGAAGTAAAATGAACAATAAAAGAAAGAAAGATTAGTTACCCATCGAATGACATACTTGTAATAAAAAGAATTTCGAAACATCAGGCTACAACAGCGGATTTCCATTGTGACCCCCCATCGTCATATGGAACGGTGATCAGCGTCGATTGGCCATAATCACTGCATTGTTTTTTTACAATTTGACGCTTAAAAATGAAATATTTTCCCGCAAAATTGTTTCAAGCTACAGATTACAGTGACACTTTCCTGACTCATTTATACTAATGTTGGAGGCACTTACAGTACCTTCGTGGTGTCTCCGAGATTTAACTCTATGATAGCTACCATGTTGGTGTCCTAACCGATTCATTCAAGTGGCTCTAACAAGTGGGAAAAACACCGTGAATAGATACAGATACAGACTATTTCCAAGAGAATCAATACTAAAGGAGAATGAAGAAGGATAGGACGATTCTGGTTGTGCATCCGAAGATGCTTGCGTATTCGAAAAAGTGGAAAATGAGTGACCGGGTATTTTCAATAAGCTCTGACTATAGTTCCATAAAAGCGTACGAAAATACATGAGTGCATGAGCCACAACCGATTTTCAGTCAAACCAGAATAAACAAAGTCTATAAGCGATGTAATTTCCCAAATGGATCACCAAGTGGCGAATAAGCTCCTTTTCACCGATCCATCGTCATGCTAACATATCACAATAAACATCACGATTTCAGGTGAGTAATGGAGGATTTGATTCAACTTCAAAGGTGAATTCGTCGTGTGCATAGCAAAATGAAGCGTGAACTGAAAATCCAGGAAGCACCGAACAGCTTATTCGACCTAGTTGGGTCTCATATTTGCACCGCGAATCCATCGACCCAACTGGGGATCAAAACCCGGGACCTCATGGGCAGAACGCAAGCATCCTACCCACCCAACCACCGGGTAGCTGATCAGACAGTTCTTCATTTTCCATTTACACAATATAGCACATTCTATCTGTGCGAGCTTATTGCGTGCTACAGACCCTGCTCATCTCAGCACTAGCTTCTGGGTTATGCCTCGGTTGGAAACATTCACAACCTGCCTGTGAGCTCCCGGGTTCGATCCCCAGTTGGGTTGATGGATTCGTTCTGCATGAGTGACACCCAATCAGATTACAACAGCTGTCTAGTTGTGTCTGGTTTTCTAGTTCACGCTTCACTTGTTATATACATGACGAATTCACTGTTGAAAACATCATGGTATTTACGTATGTATCGGTAATCAATTGTAAAATTCACACAATCGTTTTGGGAATGGGAAAATTAAAATCAGCGGTTATTTGGGGCTAATTTCGTCTTTGGCTTGGATATGGGCTCCTGAACGATCACATTATTGTTGGGTCATCCGATCGTTAAGACTACTCAGATGATGGAGTGTGGAGGTGGGTGGGTCAAAGGAGCGAAACGCCTGCAAAAGTTGTTTTGCGGCACACAGAGGAGGTTATGCAGACGAAATCCAAGTTTTACATTTTAATCTGCTAGTTTTTACTGCCGAAAACAGCAGCAAAAATGCTGTCTCTTAATGGTTAATCTGGCTTTACACGGTAAGATACCGCACCAATCGATTCGAAAGGTGACCTCGTTCTTTCCCCTACGCGTTTTGAGGCCAATTATTTCGACAAGATGAAGGTTCAATCCACCGTCTACATCAATCATTTGCCGTTGCGCAGTTAAACCACATACAGTCGCAATTGCACCATAGTTAGTCGGGTTATATTGCGAAATCAATGGTCTCTTTTCGGTTCAATATTTGACCGAATATCGGGATAGTGAAATGAACCAAATAAGCCAAGTGCACCACATGGCGTATCAAGTTTGGAATGCGTCGTCACAACTGAGTAGTTCATACTGATCGGTTGTCATGCTCACACAAGATCTTGGGGAGTCATTTGGTTTTTCTCGGCATCAAAACCTATTTCACAGTGCCAATTGTCCAGGAAAGGTTATGTAACTTTTGGTATGATGTTCTATTTTGAATATGAGGCAGGAGATGATGAAGCGAAACGGAGGAAAAATTGGGTAATGTGATCGTGAATTCCAAGCCCATAATGATTCCGTGAGCAGTTAGATCATAAACCGTGGCAGTTCTCTCACCAGATTTAGCTCCTGCATGCTAAACCCCTATATGCAGCATCTGTGAAACAACTTTAACATTTCCTCATGAGGCAGTTTCATAAAGGTAAATTTCATTTCCGTCCCTCTGCAGTTTGGAACGTCCCGTAATTGATTTTCTGCGATTCAGCTTGTTCGAAGAGGGGGAATAAATGTATTTAAAAGTTAAAACCAACCAAGTGGTCCCATCCAGTATGTAGTATATTATACTTTTACATGGAAAGGTAAAATGTTTAAAGCCATCAAATAATCAAAATATTAAAATGGAGGAAGTAATAATGGAATAGATCAACGTGCTGCATTTTCCGGATGGGTTGCTTGAATCCGTAGGATCAGAATGCCTGAAACATGACCGAAAGCTCAGGTTATCATGATGTTACTCCGGATGCAATGGTGCCTATTGCATTAAACATCCAAAGATTAAGATAACCGCAAACGAGAGACTTGGGTGACCATATCCAGTTTCTCTATCCACAAATGTTTAAGTAGATGGATCGAACAATATCACATCATCATCAAATCCGGAAAACAGGACATCAAATAAGCCAGTTCAACGACAAACGTGTTCCAACGGTTTCCAACCCAGTGTGATACCTATGAGTAAGTTTTGTGATTGATTTTCGACGTGGTATCAAAGTCAATTCGAAGTCAAAAATCGCTTTATTCATCCTAATGGATGGGTTCTCAGCTTCTTGCACTCCATGAATATTTATCTTCGCATAAAGTCAAAAAAATTGAAAAAAAACAGCATCGTCAGTTCAAATGAATGTGGAGAACAAGTTCAAAATGAATATCATTTGCGTAGGAATTTCAAAACGTCCTCTCTAACGGATGCCTTTTGAGCCAGAAATCTCGAAAGATAGGGGATGACGGACAAACGATAGGCAGTGGTACGAGCATACACCAGTTTATAACGAAATCTTGTTACAGAAGTGGATATGCATTGTTTAGGTTCTATGTGTAATGGCTGAGTGGTGTCTGATAGAATATTGTTACACAAGTTATCGCAAGAGGTAAAATGTTTATCGGCGAGAAAGTTAGACAAGTGCAAATAAGAAATACCGCTTGTGTGAAAAATAATTTTGATAGAACGGCGTAGAATTGTGTAATCTCTAGCTCTAAGACAACCAAATAAAACTGGAGAGCAGTAGAGAAGATGCGTAACAACACAAGAATATAGAAACCGAGTGAGTAAATACATTGGAACTTTTAAAGAACGCAAGCGGGTAATAAAGAAACACAACCGTCAAATTTTTACAAAAGTTAAATGTGAGGTCCAGGTGAGATCTTGGCAGATAATGACACCGAGGTATGGTAGAGACTTTACTGGGGGAACAGGCTGGTTTTCAACATAGATTGCAAAACAATTCCTTTCACAAGAATATAGCCGTTCTCCTTTGGTAAGTGAAAAGGTGACATTGCTACATTTAGATACATTGAGAGATAACATGGAAGACGAAGACCATACGTTTAAGGTAGATAAACTGGTTTGAAGATGTGAGAAGCGGAAATCACCTTGGAATTTGGAACCAATTGTGACATCATCAGCATACTTAATAGAAAGATCGTTTGGGTTAGTGGGAAGGTCATGAATATAGAAAGAGAAAAGAAAGGGGACAGAATTGCTCCCTGGAGTACCCTTGAGTTGACTGGTAGGGAGTCAGAGGTTTTTCCAAGAAACTTTATGAATTGTGTTCTACCAGTAAAATGGTATGGAACAATCCAGCACCTTGGAGTAGAGAAAAAGCATGCTACTGTCAACACAAGTAAAAGCGTTACTATAGTCAAGGAAACCCACGAAATGGCCTACCGTGCATGTCCAGGGATCAAAAAACTGAGTTTGCCAAATGAGCGAGAGCATCTAAAGCAGAACGTTGTTTGCGATAAGCAAATTGGTTTTCATCTAGCTTACCAGTAATGGGAATAACGTTACCGAGAATAAACTTTTCGAAAATTTGTAGTAAAATAAAAGTGCAGGTGACTGGTTGTAGTTTGCCAGCTTCTTTTTTGGGGACTAGTGTAATGCGCACAGGTCTCCAGCAGTCGACAATTTTTTGTTCCTCGAAGCAGCGGTTGAAAATACCGGCTAGTGGCTCCGCCAGATAATGCGCACATTCCCTGAGGACGACTGGACATAGTCCGTCGGTACCGGAAGCTTTTGATATTTTTAGGCTTTTTAGCTGCACGCGCAACTGATTTGAATTGACACGTGAAGCTTCACGATGGTCAACTGATTGGAAATAAGGATGTGATACTTCAGTTTCAGTCCACCTGGAATACATGCAGTTGAGTTCATCTGCCGTGGGTTGGGGCCCGCGTAGTATGTCTTTCGTTCCACAAAGTTTTTCATAGCGCTCCAGATTTGCTTGCAATTAAGGTCACCAAGAAGGGTTTCAGTGTTGAGTTTGTCAAGATTTTGGGTCTCATTCTTGATCAGCACTGACCTTTGTTTAACTAAAGATGGATCACGATTTTTATATGCCAATTCCTTGGTTCTTCTGAGGGTCTTCAGTGTGAGAGAAGAAAATCTGGCGGGACTGATGTATATAGAAGATATGGGGCAACAGATGTCAAAACAGAAGTTCAAATAGCTCGTGAGATGTTCACACTCGATCGAGACACTTGGATCAAGGAAATGATCAAAATTTGTACCACAGTCCATTGCTCTCAGTGATGCAAAGTGGACCGGGTCACAGCCTATGAAAATTCTTCCGGCTAGATGTGCGTGTCAGTGTGCTATGATGTTTCTTTGAATGGACTTTTGGTAAAACATTGATGATACAATGATCGGAGTTTGCCAGAGGGGCTGCCCTTCGCACAGCAAACAGGTCAGGATCGTTTGAAAACATAAGATCTAGCTGCTGCAAGAGATAGCAAAGTGTACAGAGGACAAATCACTTGATCGCACCGGAGTAAAATATACTGGCTAATTCTCAATTTACTATATATTTTATTACGGGGATTATTTCCAATAAAGTAATAAAGACTAACTGGCCAAATGCTTTCCCGAACATTTCACAGTAGTGTGTTTGCCGCTGGCCCAATGTGACTATGTTTGCTATTTTTTTCCAGTTTGATAGGAACGCTGAAAATCACTCCGAAAGCTCGGTTATCTTAATTGCAATACGCTTGGAGGTGATCTTCAAGCAGCGAGTGATCGGTTTATGCCCCCTGGCAGTACACGGTGTTACTCTCCCTGAATAATTTGCAATAAATTTACCGATAAAGTGCTCTAATGGAAAATTTTATTTGCTGCACATGTGTGTAATATGAGCGCGTGACTTGTGCAATTTAGGGATTAAAATATTTTTGTTTTCACACAAATAAACTATGTAAAACTCGCGATTCACGCATTGCTGGGCAGTCAGATGACAAGCATTTCCCCGTCATTTTGAGATCCGATAGGTTGTGCTCACTAATTTGCGCACAGTTTCTTCAATTTCCAATCTTCTTTTTTCCATTGTTTCTCTTGGAGCAAGCATTGAATAAATAGATGAGCATCATCCATCATGCACTGCCGATGTGTCAAGCATACTCCTAACATGAACCTCACTGTCACAGACATTAGTGTAGCAAGGTGGAAACCAGGTAAGTTCAGTCATCCGGACTCCAACTGTCACGCACGACTGATGATGAACAATACTAATGATGGCACAGTCGTTTCGAGGTTTGAATCTTTTCTGTGGCTTTCACATTACACGTTAACATAACGTAATAAATCATCCCCCGATCACTTTCATCGCCGCTTCAAACTTTGCCCCCATCATGTACCATAATTAGACCTGTTGCTGTAAAATGCTTTCAGCCTTTGTTGATGAAGCGACTTATTGCAAACTCTTGACTTTGCATTTGTTTTTGTAATCTTAGGAGTGCTTCACCAGAAACGCCATGAATGAGAAACTTCCGATCCATGGGATCAGAGACAGCTGGTTTCGGAATCAGGCTAAGTATTAGATGATCATCTGAATGTAAAGTTAATACTTAATTGGAAGCAGCTTTTTGGAGCCATAGGTTGGAGCAGAGCGTTATGCAAAAAACAAGATAACATGATAACCCCTTTATATAAGGTCATATCTTTTCCTGTAGATATATACAAACAAAAAGACGGAGGTTTTGTGTTATCTGAAATCAAACATATGGTCACCAATTACGAAATGATAATATTGATTTTTGCAAAACCGTTCTTGTCCACAAAGCCCTGTTCTTCTACACATAACTCCTGCTTCTCGTTGTTATTTTTTATTTTATGGGCATTGGTCAATTGCTATGGTCTTTTCTTCCAGCTGTCAACCGTTCTTTGCTTGAGTGGTACCTCAGCATGCTCGAATGACGTCCGTCAGTTTAGATTAATCGTCAGCGACCTACTCAATTACCGACAGCGAAGAATTTTCCCGAACCGACGAATTCCCATTTTTCAAGCGGCATTGATCGTGAAGTATATAGCGCGACAACCGCGTCAGTGCTCATTGTTCCTGTATTTGTCCATTGTGATCGAATAAATCTGTCCGTGAGGAACACAACTCTCTGCTGAGAACGCTGATCTCACCAATTTAACCCGTGAGACAAATTGTCTTCACCGCTGTTCACGATTGCTCGGATGTGAGAGGTGTGATAAATGTGGTCAAATACAGACGCGCGCGCAAGCATTGGCATGTCCGCAAGGTAGCGTAAACTGTTCTGGTTCAAATGACTCATCATCCATGACCGATGTCACTCTAGTCTGCAATCCATTTNGGACCACAGTGCGGTGTGGTAGCTGCATCGGCGATGTGCCATCTTATCCATAATTTACCAGGTGAATTGTTTCGTGTGGCTAAGGGGATGAACACCACCACAGTAGCAGCAAAGGCAGCAGCAACGACAGCAGAGACTTAGGAAGGGAGGCAAACAGACAGATAGACCGTGGATGATCCTTTGAAGTAATTAAAGCAACAACATCTTGTTTGTGTGTGTGTTCGTGAGCGTGCACGCTAGCGTGCATCACAGAGAGAGAGAGAGAGGGAGAGTACGCATGATTACTCCCTTCGATGAGTCTGTCGTACATGGGTAAAATAACGAGACAGGGTGTTTCGATGAGAACATCAATGTAGACATTCGAGTTTTTGACTGACCCTGTCTGATGCAGAACAAATCGAAATGGGGGATGAGGAAATTGCTATCAGAAGAACTCTTACACTGAATGCTCCATAAATTCAATACCGACTCCCTTGAGTACGGGCACTCACCACCAATGATGTCCTCCGCCTAAGTGACTCCCACTATGTGACGTCTAGTCATCTATTTTCTTTCCTTTCCCCGTGGTTGAACACCTCAATGCGTCAATACTTTCGATTTTAATGCTCATCACCGTTTGTTTTCTCATCAATCCATAAATATAAAGCATATATCGATAATGCCTACCACCAAACATAGAGAGTTTCCTCATATTTCAATATACTGAATGTATTTCTCTCACCTAAAGAAAGGTAAATAAATAGTAACGCAAGTTCGCAATCAAACACTAAGCTTGAAGATTCATGCTGTCTCACAACCTGAAAAGCACGTTTTCTCTCTGATCAACACACTTAGTTGATAACAGAACCTTCTTCCCGAATTGTTCGTTTTTGTGCTTTTTTCCGTCGGTGATCTAATGATAAGATTTATCTGGAAAGAGATCTTGGGATCCTGAGTTAGAATCCCATCACCGTCGCGGTCAACGTCGCCCATTTTCATCATCTTATGTATTTTCCTGAGCAACCTTTGAGTGACCACATGTCCCTATTTGAGAATTCGTTTTGTTTAATTAATCAATAAACACGCAAAAAGATTTTAATGAAAAAAATATTCTCATTATTTTTTGTCTCATATTCGGTTTTCTCCGTTGGGGTTACCTCAGAATAGATCTAGCTATCCGAGTGCTCAAAACCAATTCATTTTTAACTAAAAATAGGCGTTTATTCACATTACTGGTCCAGGTAGTACGGCGTTTATTGATTTATAGTTCACTTCTTGAGTGAAAGGAGCTTCAACAATTAGAAAACAATGCGTTCCGCACTGTTCACCTATCAAATTTACCACCAAATGTTTTTCAGATCATGTCAAAACTGCTTAATCGGCCATGTGATTGGTTAGTAAAGTATATAATGCAGGGCTTATCAAATGCCGACAACAAATCAAACCCCATTTGCAGCAGTTTTTGCTTCGGTCTTCAATGTTTTTAGGTACTTTGGAGATACCGTATTGTTTAAAAAACTAGAGACGACGTTTTTGGGTTCCGTGTTCAGTTCTAGCGAATTTATGTTTACAGAGAGTCTCTGTGCGATTCTAATCTAAATGACAAGGGAGACAACTCATTTACCTTTGTGAAACGCCAATAATCGCAAGCTGGAACTTTTCCAAGATGGGATCTATTGATTTACATCTATGGGACAAACAATGAAAACATTATTTTGCGATTAATTTCAAATTCGGTCTTTGGGAACGTGTTTGGGTGACGTACATATGTGCTATATGCTATATGCTACGATGAATGGATCAAAACTGCAATGCAAATGCGAATCCTGGCATGATATAGTATGTTTTCTTCATATTAAGCCTACACACCATGCCTTTCGAACAGACTTTCCGTTTCAGGTTGCATTCCGTTTGTTTGCTATGAATTTTAACCCATGCACTGGTGTGACTAGTTCTACTTAAAATTTGAATACAAGCGTGCATTCGTGTTTTGAGGAAATAAAAATGTATCCTGATACTTCTTCCAATCAAAAGCTTGAGTGAGCACGTCTAATGTTCAAATTGCAATCACTGCACTCTACAAGCGATCATGATCATGATGCACTTTTTAAAGATTTATCTGTTATTGATCGTTTAACTGATCCACTTCCTTAGTGATATCATACGTTTGATACAGTTTGAAGGTGTACAAATCAATGCATATCTTTCTGTGTTTTGGTTGAAATTTTCAACATTCAGAGCAGTACAATACTCTCTGAACTTTAAACTAAGACCAATTTTTTTAGGGGATTATTTCTACATAAACTAACTGCACAATGCTCCGTGTGGAACAAATTTAATTCCATCCTCATTCATAATTAGTTGCAGGTTCTCTCTAATTATGCTACGCGATGTTAGTAAACTTTTCGGTATTTCCAAGGTTTTCCCAAACGCGATCAGTCGTCTACGACAAATCAAATGTGATTTTGTCTGGAAGCAACGCATAGTTGCATAAGGAATTAGAAAGCAACGGATGGGGGACTAGACTTTTCTTTACCGCGTTTGATTTCCTGTATGCAGAGCACATGCGCGCGGAAAGCGCCTGACAATCACGTGATTTTCATCCTGCTAACCAGCAGCAAACGATCGATTTCCAGACCAATATGAGTAGAGCAGATGGGATACAATGGGATTGACAACCCCCGTGGAGAACAGCCTGAATGAAACCGTGAAATAACAAATCAGAGCGAAAAAAACCTAAGATGATACCCCTTATTCTGTATTTTGTGAGTTCATTCTTCTTTTATAAAAAAGAAAGGCTCAGGTACTGCTCAACTTGGAGATCCAGTAAAAACCAAGTATCGCAAAACGGTAATAGCCAACTGCATTATTTAACTCCCCATTTCCAGGGCAGAGCGGATCCAATCAAACGTTTTGTCTCCCCAACAGTGTTGCCTCTCAGTTGCGGACTGGCAGCCCTTAGGGACTGACTGGTAAGCACTTTTTAGTTATCATAGACAGACGTCATACAGGCACGTCAACTGCATATTCCCATTTAAAGTTCCTATTTTAAGAACGTCAAATGCATTTTTAGACCATTATGCATGACAGATTTTAAACGTTGCAAATGAATTATCATACTCAGTGAGGTAAAGTTTAACATAGCCAGAAATAATACAGCACTAAACGTCTGGATGTAGTTCTGTGGAGATTTTGCTCCGGGATCTCTCAGTCAAGATACAACATGCTGGTTCTTTTAGGGGCTAAAATGGACTAACTTCTCACTCTCATGTGCCCCAAATACAATCCACCTCTGCTACCCTGCTTCAAAGCTAGTATCGTAATTGGAATCGGTTTTGTTCTGATGCATGAAAAGACAGCCTTTCTTAAAAGATTACTTTCATGTGTGGGCAACAAAATTATCGGCGTCACGTTTTATTTGACACTCAGATTTTCAAAGCACCATAACAAGTAAACGGAGAGATCGGAAAAGCGCTATATACTACACTTTGAAAAACAAACACACGCAAGTATGTGGAAAAGCATCTGAGGAAGATCTGTCNTTTTAATTTATTCGAAAAAGAAAAATTCAGGAAACATTTAATGAAATTGGGGCGGAAGGTTCTTCAAACAGCATCAAGTGAAGATGGAATAATTTGAAGTACTTGTTGTTCATCCGCTTTTTTGACTGATTTTCACAACAACAACATCGGTATATGCTATGCACCTTCAAGTAATGGTACAAGACTACTTGTCGACAA
>UZAN01045846.1:12484-31111 GCA_900618425.1 Echinostoma caproni
GTCCTGATCTGAAATTAGATGGTTAGAAATTAGCAGAAGTTGACCGATTCTCATTCTCGGTTGGCCGGGTGACAGTAGCGTACTCACAACAGTCGTACGCAATCCCACGGCTCGAGCGGTGGACGCAGGATTGAAGCACCTGTGACGATGCCGTGACGTTTAACTCAAGTGGAAAATTCACTTTACCTGCACTGGTGTGCGATCATTTCTGCCTTACGGTTGTGAGACTGTGAATTTGTGGCGGAGAACCATCCACTATATGGAGGTTTTTGACAATCGATGCTTACGTACTCCAGTTCAGGGGGACGGAGTGAGTGGTTTAGTAATCGAGACGCGATTTTTCTTTTGCTCGAGCATGTAGCGAGGAAGAATTCGCTGTCGCATCGAATCCTGCTCAGTGGGCTGCAGTGGTTTAGACATATTATATATATACATAACGGTCGACTATGGCACATTATTTGCAGTGGCCACTGCAGACCGGAAGAAAAGGTGTGGAGGTCCACAAATGATGTCGAGCCGAGGCAAGAAGAAATTCACAGAGTGATTATGTAGCGTAGGTGGTTCCCATCTTCCGGGTTAGGATCCGAAAGATTCCGTAACTGGTTGGTTGGAGACACTGAAGGATAGGGTAGCGAATCGACAGCAGTGGCGTTCGTGTTGTCATTTCTTATCAGGCCAGATCAGGTCATCTGAAATGAATTATTGACACTTCTTGTCAGAGCTGAATGCTTGAGATAGGTGGGCTATACACTCTGCGTCCCGATCAAAGAGATTCATTTTGTTTCCCTCTTTTCCCCACCCACCCTCCGTAAAAAAATTGACCTTATCATTGTCCACCTTATATGGTCTCACTTAGCATGTATGTCTTGGCAGTTTGGCAGCGGTCACAGAAATTTGCCTTACTGTATTTCACTGTAAGCTGATAATGATGTTACTTATTTTATGATGGGTCCATTATATATATATATATATAATTATTTAACATCGGCTTGTAGATAGGTATGGTGCCAAGGCCACAATAATAATAACAGTAACAATAATAGGGGGTGGGTGGATTGGGATAAAGAACAAAGTGGAAAGAGGGTGAAACAGTTATACATGGGAAAATGGAAGATAATTGAGATAACAAAATGCTTTTGTGTGTGTACACAAAAGTATAAACCGCACACATTCTTTATATTTTTTGTATTGTTTGTATTTCATTCCGTTGTAAGAGTCCCTGGGTTGCAGTTGTTTCATATTCTTAATATTATTTTTATACCAGGAAACTTTCCTGGTAGTTTAAAATTTGAGAATGCATTTTCGTAAATGAATGTCGAAATGCTATTAGGTCAACCAGTGATCTCGGCTGAGGCATAACCCTGCTGGTTCGGACCAGCACGGAGTGTAGTAAAAGTCATATGACCCCTCAACCCCACTCAGGCACGCATAACCCACCACCTTGACTGAGGGAGAATACCGAAAACATAAATCTTGCTTCATTTGTCACTCTATCCAAAGTTAGCACGACTCATAGTAGACTTACTATCTTATTCTACTTACGTGACGATCAACAGTTCTCTCTCTCTATTTGTCACAAATACACAGAAGCGTAGGTATCAACTGTATGCATACAACCAATTAAATCCACTTATTTCTTAGGTCATCAAACCTAAACGGGATTGCAACTCTAATCAGTTCAGACAGCAATAAAGTTAGGCTACACGGTTTCTTATCGATAATTTTATTGAATAAGCAATCCAGTTCCACATTGTTTCAATTTTCATTCCGTTTGCATCTCTCTTCCCAAAATAAGACTAATATTCGTATTCTTTTCTGTCGATTTGGGCAGAGAAATGTGAGGTCACTAACGTAAACTATAACTTTGTCGTCGAATCCACTCCGGAAATTATCTGTTCTATCCAAAAATGCACTCATGTATTGGATTGCTAGTTAATCATCTAAACCTAAGAGACGAGTGTTGAATACGTAATTACCAGTTATCTTGCCCACATTCAAATTGATAAAACATCAACCAGTAAGGTGAATGAAGAGATTTCCTAACAAGCGCGATACTTTATAGACCAACGAGCGAGACGTTGCGACACTTGTGCTGCACCTGTAAGTCCATGTCATTGACAGTGCGTACCCGTAGTATCGTTCAACTCAGCTTTGGTGTCGTGTTTCTAATTCGTCAGACTAGTTCAACCCAGTTTTTCATGTTACAAACTTCTTCGAATCCCTACCATAACGCAGTTGCAATAAATGTGGATTCAAGAAATCCACTGAGTTTGGATCTTGTTGTGAATATCTAAAATGGTTCCGTTTCGAACTGAATTTTGATTTCTAAACTGTTACCGGTTATCTGAATAATCCATTTTCTGACATTTGCTCGATCTAATCCACTTTCTGAAGCGACAGCCGGAGTTCAGAATAAATGGCCCGCAACGTTCGTCTGTGATCGAGTCCCGCTGTTTTGTGCATGTTTCTGCCGCCGATTTTGCTAAACCAAATTTCATTACTGCTGGCAAGTGGTGAAACTAAATGAAAACGGTTTAGTTTAGTGAAATGTACGCACACCATCTACGCATATATCGCAATTCCCCACACGGAACAGTGCAAAAATCGAATGAGACCAATTGTGTTGCGTCGCGGTTGGTCGTCCACATTCGCACACACACACACACCAAAAAATTGGAATCGGCCGTAGCAATTTGTTTTGCAGCAGACTTGGTTATGTGAGACAGCCATTCCGGGTCTGGTGCAGGCTTGAATTTGGGTTGGAAGATATTCTTGTTGAGCCTGAGTGCCACGCAGTTTCATGAACGAGGTGAATCAACTGGGCGCCTAGATGGAACACTGTGAGCCCAGAATTGCACACTCATGAAGTGAATCGATTTCGCAAAATATACTTTTGTAGTAAAATCAATTTATCCGCCTGTTGGTACACCAAAATATTGTTGAGTTTTCGAATTAAACTTGAACTGAAAATCTAGGAAGCACTGGATAGCTGTTTCAACCTGGTTGGTTATGACCCGTGCAGTGAGAATCCATCCACTTAATTGAGGATCGAACCCGGGACCTCAGGAGCAGAGTGGACGAGTGGGTTGAATGCTTGCGTTCTGCCAATGAGGTCCCGGATTCAATCCCCAATTAAGTGGATGGATTTACACTGCTAATGACACCCGACCAGGTCAGAACAGCTTTCCAGTGCTTCCTAGATTTTCATTTTACGCCTAATTTGCTATATACACGACGAATTCACCTTTAAAATTGAATCAGTTTCTGCATTACTTACTTAAAATGTTTCAGTTTCATTAGTGGAGCAATTTCATCTGATCATAACAGTGATCCAAATCTCGTGTGTTTGCTATCCTCATTCTGGAACTGACTTGCCCCTATTTTGTGTATTCCCACGAGCGCTCATTGATTACTTGACCTACCCCCGCCCCCTGATGAACAAATGCGTGCATTTATTCAATAAAAAGTGAATAAGAATACTATGATATGCATCCGACTTTCAGACCAAAAATAAATGTGCTTACAGTAATCCCGGTCATCAAAACGTAGTTAGTGATTCCTGAGTTTTGTCCTACGGTAAACATTTCGCATTATGCGGTTGGCAGTTTCTTTCAAAGGTCGAAAATGAACAATATCTCTTAGAGCGAACAGTAGCCTGTTCCATTCATTATCCTGTGTGCTGCCCATAATTTTGATGACAATTTCAAGATGAAATGTCTTGTTATATGTAAGCAAAATTATCCACACCCTAAATCTGGTTCGCAATAATCAATTCTCCTAGAGCTAGAACCGAGTTATAACAGGCAAAAGATGTACCTAACAGAAGCCAATAAATTCTCAGGGCATATAGTTTATTATTTTGTCGTGCTGGGTACCCTTCAGTATGCAGCCTGTTGCTCTGTCATCGATTCGTGGTTATTTTATAATATGATTTATTCATTCAGAAGAGAACAGAATCCAATCAGTAACATCGGTTGAGAGACGTCTTCTACATACTAAGTGATCGTTTTTCGCGTTTCGTAAGAAATAACCATTTCAGTGACACGTTTCCCAATCCAGTACTGGATACACAAGTCTTCATTACGCTAAACATTCACTCACTAACTGCGCGATATTTGTAGGAATGCATAGCTGCTGCATAATCCGAGGACTCATTTTGGATTTCCAGTGTCCCATCTTTGCCCATCCAACCGACCAGGAATGCTTTTGTCAAAAAACATTCCTCAGCAAGTTGATCAGCATATCGAACCGCACAACTACGTAGACCGTAACTCCTGCCCTCCAATTAGGTCATTCAGCAGCATCTCAACCAGCGACTCCACCACCCATCAATATCCCTCGCTGCTAAAATTATCACCCAACGTTCATCTCAGGGGACATCCGTTCAAACGAGTGTGGTCTCAAAATACCGATTGGAATGCCGGCCTCAGTCACAGTCGCAGTCAGAGTGTGTTTGGTTTGGAACTCTCTCCCACCCCATGTCGTCTGTGCGCCAAGCGTTGAATGTTTCAAACGGAGATTTGATGAAGCATTGGCACGCCTGACCTTTCAAGGAGAGAGCATAAGCGTACAGCAGTAGAAGAAGCCCGTCTCATGTGACACTTGTATACAAGGAATCCTATGCATCACTGTCTTTTAACAACACAACACAACACAACACGAACTTTGAACTTTTCTGTTGACGTCAACCATCTGAGCACTCACTAATCATAAAATTCAATTAGAATGTTTAACCGCAAACTCGTCTGCACAGACTTAATCATATTTCTCCCTCTCTCTCATTCCGTCTCAGTTTCTACCATTGTAGTTTGCAAACCCAAGTACTTTATATTCTGTTATCTTGGGGTACCATTAGCGACAAGGACAACGGTAACCTCCTTCCTCCGAATTGGCCGTCCCGACCTTGCTGACTGGTCCAGTGCACATAATGTGACTCTCATTCCCCCTGAATGCGTAGACACGCTGTTCTCACCTCCTACACCGAGCCTCTCATGAAAAACACACACGATGATTCCATTGTCCAACCCGTAAATGTTAGGTTTCTCAGTGTATTATTCAGCCGAAGTTTATACTGGTCTGATCAAGTTATTTCTGTATTTCGAAAGGTCAGAAAATTATGATTGTATGCTCTAGGCATGCAAACCTGATCTTTCTATCAATTCCTGGTCCACCGATTTCTTTTTGCTTACGTTTTCCCTGTAACCTTCTTAGGGATGCTCAAGAAGGTCTCAAAGTAACTTTCAGTACCCTTAACATATTTATCTAAAAGTAGCGAGAAATCTGTGAACGTATCTCCCACCTGATAGTCTGACCACATAACAGGTGATATCTTTCGTTATCCAAAAAGACCATGAACAACTTCCCGTATATCTTACATGTAGATATAATAAAAAAAGGTATGTCCTCTCCTTACACCTGATCTCACTGTAACTGTATATGTGCTTGTATAACCGTCTACCGATCTTCTGCGGTGCCTTATCTTCCCCGATTCCTTGGGAACCCAAAATGCATCACCTTCGAACTCAAATCACCCATATCGTAAATTGTTTTTTTCCTTGCTTTTCCACAAATGCAGTGTAATATTGCTTGCTCAGTGGTTCCATCTTGGTTATGTAGTTGCTGAACATTTTCTCATAGGGGTGCATAAAGTGTTTACTTTACTTGAGTTATGTGCGGACCTTAGATAAATTATTTTACTACAAAAAGGAAATAAATGGAAATGCAAGATTTTCGGACTTTCTAGTTTTACTCTGTCAATGATTTCATTTAAACAGTATTCATCTTCGTTAGGACACACATCCGAAACGATTGAGGCAACCGCAGGTTTTCATTCAGCGGACGACCATCATAACTGAGATAGTTCAAATTCAGCCTTCAGTATGTCCATAGGTCATTCAACGCTTCAACTTAAAACAAACAAGCCCCCGTGATTTATTGCGCCGATCACCAGCGAAACGTTTCTGCACAGTTTATAGACTGTTAGCTCGGCTTTTCAACCTCTTTTTAGCAGCTGTTTTTAAACCGTGCCTATTCATCGTTTTCGACGGTAGTAGAGACTAGTGAGCTTGTATTTCACCTTAGTTTAGGTCATCGATTGCCTTATCACTATCCGCTCTTCCGGTGCACAATACGAGGCGAGGTAGGCGCCGCCATGTCAGCACAGTGATTCAGATCACCGGTCTGTCACGGATGTACACTTGGACAATCACGGCTTCTTTGACAATCCCAGTTCTCTGGTTTGAATGACTCAGACTAGTTGACATTGTCAGCCGACTTGTACGTTTCCGTGTTTCGTCGATGGTGTGCACAGCCCTCGAGGGTTGTATGCCTCCCATGTGATATTCAGATAATTGTTTGTTTTTAATTTGATGCCTGAGTGCCTAAGTAGCTTCAGTCACTCTTGTGTGTCAGGTCTTCACTTTGGATGAGTTGCTTCGGAGAACGAAATCATCGAATTAGCGTGGACAGCTAAGGAACTTATTCACCTCCAGCACTCCTTGGATTTGAACTCCGAAGTTCAAATCCCAGACGGGACGGTGAATATGCAGTACCGATGAGCTTTAATAAAAGCGAGACTCGAGTCTAGTGCTTTCTAGTGTATGGTTTAATTGATGAACTGAGGATCGAGCGGGAAGGTGAAGTACGAAGGATAGTCCGTCAAATCTATCAATATCAATTATCCCACACACAGGTAAATTTAAATCAAATGCGAAGTTTATTTATCAATCAGACAACTCTGGGTCTTTGGAAGTGAATCATATACTCGCACAGATGTTGATCGAGGTAGTGTCACGTGACTCCCAACGCGGAAGTTTATTGCCGTTTCCGATATTCTACTATTCACATCGATAGTCATTGGTGATCACCATCTATTACGATAGTAACGCACTTGAAAAAGCCAAACTTTTCCTGAATAAAGCCCATGCAAGCTTAGTCACAGAAGTAATTCTCATCCATTGCTGCAATTTCTGGATTGATAAGTTTTAGGCTGTGACGTGTAATGGACGAACATTGGTGAACCACACGCCAAAGTAAATGACCAAATTGCACAACAATAAAGAGAGACACTAAGTATGTCATATCTCTCAGTCACTTTATAAAAATGACTAAAAGGCATGATTTTTATGATGTTTGCTTATCATACAATTGTTGAACCACAGACCAACGTCGAAATGGACAAATCCTACGTCTAGACTGTATTCGACTAACAGAAGCGATAGATTTTATAAATAATGTTACGAATATGTTGTATACGGTACCTGGATTGAACCTGAGCATGGAACTCAAACGTTAGACATTGAGCGGAATAGCTGTGGTGGAATTCACGTAATTGCACAAGTGTGTTCAGTATCAGTATGCTATACAAAACGACTATGGTGTTATCAAAAGACTTCTCAAATTTCCACCATAGCAGACTGAGACTTTCTATCTGGGACAAACTTAGCTGCGTAAGCTTAAATCGTCTACTATCAGATCTCTGCGGATAACACAGCCGCAAACCGAAATTACCCATGTCACTCTCTCCAACTGTAAACAAGTCAATTTAAAGATTTTTCTCTTCCGTGTAACAGCCAAAANAACATAAATTAACTTAATTGGAACCGGCTTCAAGTTACTCATCTCCACCAATTCCCCTTGGAATTCTAAATACGGTCGCGCATAAAGCATTTGTCCATATACAATTGGTTTCAAGCGCTGGTTGAAAGAAGGGCAGTTCAAATAGAGAACAGATTTGCTTCCTAATTTCAACCCAAACGTCCTCACCTGTACCTTTCCAAATACGAATGATCCTTCACTTTGCCCGTGTCCATCGGTGATAGGAACCTTGAATAAGTTGTGGGTTCGTTTCATACCCTGTTTAAGAAATTATGTGATGTTTCTTCGTTTTGGTAAAGCCAAAATTAAAGTTTTATTATTGAAATTACTTACAAGCCCGCACTTCTCTTGATCCCATAGGATATTTACACAGTTAAATCATTACTCCACAAAAACTGATAAAATTTCACCTATAGTTCCAATTAGGATATAACACATAATGTATTCTTCCACTAAGTTGCACGTTTAGTTGAGTAAAAATGTGATATGTGCCAGGATTTTATCAAGTCTCCGCTTGAAAGAATCAACTGTTGCTGGACAAACGACGAAGTACGGCACACTCTGACTGCGAAAGATTGAATCCGGCATTCTAGTCGACACTTCTGAATCAGTAACTTGAGACAATGTCCCCTAAGGTGTACTTTGTTCAACAACGTGCGCAGCGGCCGACATGGATGGTTTCATATGATGGTTTTTATTTGATACGCCAAAATCAGGTCTCCTCGAATTCGGCGGTAATGAGCAGAATATAGTTCTAATGATCGCAACCTCTCCTCATACAAGAGGTAGTTTAATTCCTTGACTATTTTAGGTGGCAATTCTTTGTGGATGCTCCGGCAGTTTACAATCACGCTGCAACCATGGACTCCAAACTTGGATTTCGTACTCCGTGCTTGGTCAGATATACACTGATAGCAACCGTAGAGACAACACTGATCCAATGCGACTAAAGACTCGCCTGAGCAAGGGGACATTCTACTTAGCAGCGGACCAATTAATGGTGCCACTGATCAAGTAGCTTAAGTCCTCTTGAACAATTATACCTAACTTCTGGTAAACAACGATGGTTCTGACTATTATTCACTGTGATTTGCCACTTCCGTTGTGTGTTCTACCAGCTAAAATTTGTCGCAGATATGTTAGCGCTTATCTGGAGTTTCAGACGATGTATATCGACCCGGTTTGGGTAAATTTCACCTATCAATTTATCTCATTTACTGAATCCCTTCTTTCCCTGATTCTAACTCTCAAAGTAAAGTTCGGTCGGTGCGATACAATTCATTCTATATTTGCCCCATATTATGTACGCATGTCGATCCTTCCCAAACTTGTCAACTGTTTGGAGGTGTTCGCGATTGAGGTTGCAGTTCCGACGTTATGCGCCACTTATTGGAGCGGAAGTTTTAACATGAATTGTCGCCTCCATTCCTCCTTATCCTCGGATAAAGGTTCTTATAAAAAGCACAAAATACTACTCATTCCTCACAATACGGTCATGAAACTGGAGTGAATTATTTGCATGTGATGAAGATGTTTGTGAAGACCGGCAAAGCGCACTGGACAGCTATTTCGACCTGTTTGGGACTGGTCAGCAGTGCGTACACTTTGTGTTCCTGTCCGGACTCAAACCGCGATTAGTCGGGTCGGGACTTCAAACCCCCTCACCCCTGAGCTACACAGTCGAAGGTGGGGAATAGACAATCTCCCAAGGAATGCTTGGTGCCTCTTAACAATCGAATGGGCTAATCCAAGCTTGCTACCGATAAAATGGAGCGAATTCTGTTCCATATTTTTATTGTCGATTTGTCCCCTCATAATAGTCTTGAAACATGATTTTGAATGAGTTTCATAAGAGACGGAAAGAAAGATCCGCTTAATTGAAATCAAAAAACGTGATCAAAACTAAACATCTCAGTAACACAAGCAACACCAGCACTATAGCATTCAGTATCCAACTGGCAACATTTTATTTCTACAATGGAACTGTAGCAAAGTTTGTGTCAGGTAGATTTTTGACAAAAAAACCATTCTGTTTAAATTCTACATTCAATAAAGGCACCAAATTGGCCTGTTTGATTTATTTTGTGTGCCCAATTCTGACAATAGCATCACTCCACTCTCGCTTTGCCCAATCGCTCAGAATGATTGTTTGCTGTCCTCAGCCCCACGTATTGATTAAGCACTAGTACATGACAAAAATTGGATATTTTCCTAATCATTAATCTCTTGATCCTTTTGTACACTGACATTGTAAATAAACCCCTGGGAATTAGTGCATTTTACCACAAAGAATCAGTGTCCTCCTCATCGGTTTGTTGTATCTGTTCACCGTGTAAAGTGCAGTTCTAGGGATTGGGTAAAACCAGGTCTTCACTCATGTGACGCCGGACTCCGGCATAATCAGGCCTCATTGTACGCGTTGTGCAAATCAGCGTAAGCAATTTCTCTGTTCAAATTGATAGAATGTGGCTGTATAAACTGTTGCACAGTGAATTCGGTCGGGTCAAGAGCAAATTAAGTATGAACTGTAAACCTGAAAGGATTTGACAGTTGTTCGACGTGATTAGGTCTTATCATAGAAGCGAATCCATCAACCCAACTGGGGATCGATCTCGGGACCTCACAGGTAGAACACACGCTTACTGCCAACTGGAACGCCAGACAGCAAATCAGAACTTTTTTCGTTCTATCTATGCGCGGTGCTGCACAAACCATCTTTGCAAGTTCATAGTGTACATCATATCACGTTTTATTCGCTCTTCATATTCGGAAAATCACTCTATAATTGAATCAGATCCTCCATCAGTGTCACATGAAAACTATTCCAATTTGTTAATTTGGTGAATCAAAAACGGTGCAGTCAAATTTTCTAGGCAGGGAAGCAGCTGGTCTAAACGCTGTCTAGAAACCGGGATCTTTCTATCGTGCAAGCATATACCTATTTCTCTGAGTGAACAACCACAGAGTTTTGAATGGCCTAATTCATTGAATTATTGTTTATTGGCATTCATCTTTCGTCTCTTGGGATAGACGGAAAATGAACAACATCAAAAGCATAACGTGTGAGAGAATGCACGCATGTGCGAATGCGTATCTACAGTGGCCCCTTTATACATCACCAACGCCCAACTCAAAATGGCCTCTTCGAAAATGATTGGTTTCACAATTCAATGGAAAACGTAGAGTTAAAATAATGCGATGCAAACAGTTATGGGAAAGAAAGAAATAAAAGCGTGAACATATTCCTCCACTTCGAATACA
Source organism: Echinostoma caproni (assembly GCA_900618425.1). Classification (NCBI taxonomy): domain Eukaryota; kingdom Metazoa; phylum Platyhelminthes; class Trematoda; order Plagiorchiida; family Echinostomatidae; genus Echinostoma; species Echinostoma caproni. The sequence goes on from UZAN01045846.1 coordinate 23,342, forward strand.
CTCTGCGGAAGCCTGAGTTATGTTGTAATCAGCACGTCTTTTGTAATCTGGTTTTCATATACCGTTTGATGTCCATCAATTATAATAAACTAATGGTGTAAAGGGCAAAACTCATCAAAATCAAGTAATCTACTACTCTCATATAACAAGTAGTCAGGTTTGAAATGTTTTCAACCAGGTCATAATCGTGGAGTTTCGATCTGAGATGTGTGAGTTGTGGTATCTTAACTAAGCTCGTAAAACAGGGGTTTTGTAAGACCGTGTATGGACAAAAGAAAACATAGTCTGATTAGCTTCCCGATGGTTGAGTGGGTGGGTGGGTGATATCAACACGTTCTACCTGTGATGTCCCATGTCGGTCTTCAGTTGAGTTGAAGGATTCGCACTGCTGATCAGACGCGACCAGCTGGAAACTGTGCCCGTTACTTCCTGCTCTTTTTTTTAGCCTAATCTTACTTTGCTTTCAACACGACGAAATTCACCACAATCAAACCCTTTACTGTCTTCATAAAGTCACGTTTTCTTTTAATATGGTCATGTAATCAGGCTAATTTATGTGCGGTTGTGAATAAATACATATTTCTCCAAAGGATTGAAGAGCAGCTCACGTTGAGGCAAAATCAGCGTTCTATTTGGCGCATTCCCAAAGTGTGTACGTGTGCGACCGCACCGAACAGAACACATTGGTCACTGAGATCCTTCTCAACCGTATCCCTTAGTCCATCTGAAGTGTTCTTTGACATTTTTCTTTCTGTACTCGTGTTGAAACACTCGATAGCCGACTGTCAGCATTCAATACTCATGTACGACTGAGTTTGACCCTAATTTTCATGCTTGTCACCGTATGGTTTTCTCACTCAAGATGCACTACAACTCGAATATGTTAGTTATAACCGGGATTTTCCTCTCCATTTGGTGTTCACAACGCAATCAGCACCGATTATTTCGTAAAAGAATAACTTACATTGCCGGTGGATTAATGGATGCAGCTGTCCCATCGTCCAGCCCGTCGTTCGTGTATTCAGACTACCCCTAATTGTCGCTAGAATCATCATCATCATCATCATCATCCGAATCATCATCATCATCATCAGCAGCAGCAGCAGCAGGTTAAGCACAACCCTGTCCTGTTCTCCCAGAGTGCTCATTTTGCATCGGGTGGATGTGAAAACAAGGATGAGTTTAAAACAATATTCCTTATTAAACCCCTTCCGAGGTGATGGTAACTATTGGTCTATTCAGAAGTAAATTTCAGTACACGTAAAGAAGGCATAATCGGGGCAAAATATCAATCATGTTATTTTCACGTTGCTGGGTTTGAATCATAGCACATATATTGAGCATATCGAGAACTTAAACCTCAGGAGCACATGCGCCCGTTCACCGGTACCCGATGGATTTTTATAATTCCATATTTCAGTTTCACCCACTGCTTCTTGCCACACTGATTTAAATTTGTATCCCTCAGAAGGATGAAAATTAATGAAAAATGTTTTGTTTAACTATATATGCTATCAGTCGAACCCTTGGAATATGATTCCCATTTGGGAAATCAAGTTCAGTTACAATGACATACGTGTATCTCAATAGCTATGAGTTAAAAAAATTATTCCAAACTTCATCTCCCACTGCAAGGTTCTTAGTTCTCCCGTCTAATCACTTGTTGCTGGTCTCCCGTACTTTCCACTCTGGATGGCGCGAAAATTATTGCACTGATGAGGACGTTTTTCGATAAATATCACTCTCGAAATGCATTATCATAAGTCATATTTTTCCCAGATAATGTTGTGTGTAGCATTTCGCGCGAGGTTGGTATTGGGAAACGGTTACATCTTAGTAAATATTGTTTTTCCACATTTATGCAGTTACTGGAGGGGTCAGATCCAATGTCGAAAATAGTCAATTACCATTCCGTAGTTGGGATCTAAATGCAGTTGAAAACATTTCCATGTTAGAAACAAGGATACGTTATTCACGTCGATAGTGGTCGTCCGTGGTCAGGGTCCACCATTACAGGAAATTTTGCTTCACAGTCAACTTGGTGGACTGCATGCATTAACGACTGCTTTCAGTGCTCAAAAATAGAGGATGAAATAGAAAATGTTCGAAATAAAAGTACAACACCTGTATCATGCCTATGATTCACTGTTATGAATAAATTCTAATGATGCTTTTCACTGATTCTTTGTCATATTAAAACTGATGCACCGGAAACCGTCGTCAACATCGAGAAACTGTTCATTTTAACGGCATTCGATTAATGCAAGAAACTACAAACGCGAATACTATAAAAGATATGTTGCGTGTGATATAAGACAAGATGATATTCAATAGCGTGAATGAGGCTTCAAGCACTACTCATTTGGAAGAACAAATGTGATGAATGCCAGAATCCGACTGAATGCCAGAATATTTCACGAGTTTCATCTTTTCCCATATAACTCATCTTTAAATTTTTCAAAAATCGAACAATCCACATTTTTGTTTCTCCTGTCAGTTCTACGGGTACGATGCTCACAGCTGCTGGTTCGTCTGACAGAGCAACACATCAACCACATCTTCGGTTGCCCGATCAATACAAAGCTCATCCGACTAGTCCTGTTGGCGATCATTTGTCTACTCGTGCGGGTGTGCGTGCGTTCGTACGTCTGTGTTTGCATTCGATTGTGCGCATGTGGATATGCATGCGGTTTGAATGTCGAAAAATTAGTGGATAGAAAATGGAGAAACACAAAACTGATCATTATACACACAGAGTAGACAAAAATCCCTGAAGAAATCTGACCATCATTGAACAAAAAATGTATCCAAACAGTAAACGGGTTCGCTGTTTAATTGTCTTCTCTCGTGAGCTGTATCTTTTCATCCCCTAGTCTAGTTAGTAAACTGATTTCTACCAATAAATTTTTATTTTTCAGTTCCTTAACGCTCTCTTCCAATATCGCTGGATTCGTCTTGCTGGAAGTAAAATTGTTTCAATACTGTCTGTACTTCAAATTTGGGTTTAACTTTTAAATTGACACTTTAATAAGGACTGGTTATGGGTATTTGATCTCAACGTGATAGATTGACCTGAGTAGAGAATAGGATATCATGGTTGGTGGAAAGTGTTGTCAACGGTTCTAAAATCTGTTCTATTTTTGTGTAACAGATAAAGACCGGATCAATCTGAATGAATGGCTTTAAAATTTTCGCGAAAAATTGTGTTTTCCTTTATCTATCCAACGGTTTGCGTATGGTAGAACAATTAAAGAAAATGGTTCGAGAGATTTGTGGCAAACGCGGATTCTTTCCGAACAGGTCTCTTGTCACTCATCACAAAAAAGCCTTAGAAACACTGAACAGCTGTTTTTCGGAAATAATCAGCTCACCTTGCGAATACATACAAGTCGAAACCGGGCTCGATAGAGGTCAGAATTCGGATGCGTGAACTACTTCAGTCATTCTGAGTGACCCTCATCATCGTCCTCTGGTTCAAAATCCATTCAGTCGATTTATTTTATTTTATTTTTTTGAATGTTTCACAGACAGGAGGGAGGAGAGAATTTCACCATTTTGTTTTCTTTCGGGAAAGAGAGATGACTTGGTCAAGCACTAGAGCTGGCAGAAACAGCTACTTTTATCGACGAATCATCTTCGGAACACAAAACGTGCATGGAGACGCAGCACGATCTGTAACCAAGGGCATACATTTGTCAGTGTAACAACGTAGCGGAGACAAAAAATAATTGAAACAATATGTATTCCGGCAGTTCGGTCTCACAAGTTGACGAACAAGAGCTGGGAGTATCAACTGAATCGATTGATGCTCTTTTCTTCTAACAATTTCGTTTTAAATGCGTGCATCAAATAAATGTTATATCGTGAGGTGTTCATTAAAAGAACAGTATACATAAAGGACCGGACGGTAGTAAAACTAAGAGTTGGGCAAATAAAGGCGTTCATATTGGAATCACACTTCCCCTCAAATTTCTAGGCAATTGTAACTATAGTAATAGCAAAACACGTCTCGATCGAAAATGAAGTTGAAAGTTAACAAATGTCGGCAAACGTCAATCGTGTAATCTGCTTTGGTCAACAACCAAATGAGGAGGGAAAAATAATTACAATCGATTTTGTTGGTAAATCTGTGATATGACTTCAAAGTTCAAATGGGAAACAAAAGACCTAAATGAGGCTATTTTTGATAAAATTGAATCCCCTAGAGAAACCAACCTTGAATAGTTTCTACCAAAACTGGTTGTTCCACACTTCGTGGAAGGACTTCTATATGTTCAAAAAATCGTGAAGAGCAGCTCCTGAATGTTCAGTGCAGAAGGCTGGGTATAAAAAGAGCAACCCAGCACGTGTATGAATTGAGAGCTATGGTTAAATTTCTGTTGGATGGAGGCTTGCACTATGCAGAGTAGCTGTTTCGTAAAACAGACAATTTTCATTAGAAAACGTCACCGAGATGGAAATAGATGTTGGATTATCCGAGTTCTTCATGATTTGATATTATTAAAGACCGATCAGATTATGTAACTAGCCAAAAGGTGGTCAAGTTCAAAAGTTTTGTTTATAATCAGAATGGATAAAATGTTATCGCGATCGAGAGGCTTCACAGAGGCAACTTTACAGACAGCTCCAATCAAGTCAAAATTGTAACTTTTTATCCCCAACTGAGTCTAATGTAACCGAGTTGATCTTATATTTTGACCTGAAACAAAAAACTTTAAACAATTGAGTAAATGTTAGACAATCAATTAGTGTAGCATCATTAGTCGGATTTTCGATAATTTATTTGGTGAATGGTGCAGTATATTCACTCGGGTGCACCTACAAATTTGCAACCATTGCACTTAGCAGACGTAGAGTCAGTTTATCAATATTAAAAATTGTTATACTTAGCCAAGTGAGGTAGCACAGAGAAAGAGCTTGTTTCTAACTTATATCTTCATGATCACTCAGTCAGGGATAGTTTCACACTTAGATATGTATAGCACAGCATATTTGCACTGTATGTACATATTCAAGCTGGGCTCGAAGACACACGCGGCTCGTGTCTGGTGGGAACATTGTACAATCAATGACGAGATTCTTGGAAGTGTGTTGATTGCTAATAGTCATACTCTAAAAGCAGCAATTGCTCTACATGGCCCCGAGGACTCTATCAGGTTTTGCGTGTGTCTGGTCATCTTCTACTTACCCGTATTCGCTTTTCGAGTACCGGGAAAGGCTGCAAGAATATCCGTGGTCGTCAGATCATCCGGTGTAGGTATTTAAAGACGTTTTGGCTTCAATACCAACTTCGGTTCGTACAAACCAACCAAACCAAGGGAGATCCCAAGGAATGAGGATTGTCACTGGTTAGCTGCACTGGGAAATATAACTCCAAGTGGAGGTCAGGTGCACGAATACCATACGATCTCTCTGTTGTCAGTCCATATTTCATAGAAAAAGAAAAACAAACGCAAAAAGTACGTAAACGCTTATTTTTCCAGGCCATTGACAATTGTATTCTAATCCCCCTCCTCTTCTGTTCTTTCTGTCGTCGCATGGGCACTATTATCGTTTCTATGACAGTGACATCATATTTATATGTATATACATATATATATATAGTGTATGTGTGCGTATGTGGTGTTTGGATAAAAATGAAATTGAAAGCAGAAATTTAGATCAAAGAAATAACTATACCATTGAGTACATATGTGAGTAGATTTTCCTAGCACACTGAACATTGTATAGGCGCTTCATAGATCCAAAGGGATGAAATGTGCTTATCGTGAGGGACGAAAACTTACGATTCATAGCCGAAAAAATATGCTCGAATTGCGTTTATCTGGTGAAAGAAGTGAATTTTCTGGTTTCTGTATGATTATCAAACATTTCTTATGAGCTGAAAAGAATAGCATTTCCAATATGAATCAGCTTGTTTTCCACCAGGGCAAGACACGTATGCTTCTTTTGGTGAACCACTTGAGGTATGTTAGATCAAAGAGCTTTAAGATAAATGTCTGCAGTCGGGAGGGAGGAGTTTGTTGTAGAGAAGCATATGAAGCCTGCATTAGGGTATCATCAAAATTTCTCGATGACGTAAACATATTATGTGATATGTTTTGACTGGAGTAGGATGCAAGATTTTCCCCGGGAATGGATACATGTACCAAGCGAATGTGGACTGAGTCCCACGTGATCTGGAACCGTCGACGTGGAGACGGAAATATACTAATCTGCAAAAATTGTAAAATACAGACATTATGAACTAAAAGGTCCAGTGATATAAGAACACGACTCACACGGAAAATGAAAGGCGCGTCACCAAGACTGTTACATTCGTATGACTAATCGACATTTCGAACACATTCTGCTGCTCTCTGATAGACAGGCTTTTGCGTTTTTTCACGTGTTTACGTATGCATACTCTACACGGGTTATTCAATTAAAGAACAGCTTTGGGTGTCATGCGTCACGAAATGAAACGTCATTAGCTGAATGTGACATTAGATGTTGGTTGGTCAATGGTCGACCCGTAAATTGGTCAGCGATCAAGTGAGTAAATTTCAGGAAGTGTGACATACTGATGGCGGGACACTACATAGTTAAAACCCACTTTGTTACATTAAGGGTTGTTTTGAGTTTGCTGAAAAGTGGGAACAGATTAGAAACTACGAGTTCTCATGGGTGCAACATAGCAGTAGATTTTGTGTACTTGGAAGAAAGATAATTTAGGAAGCAATTGACATAAGTCGAGAAAACCGAGAAAGCGTAAAAGATTTCCCTAGTTTTGTAAAATTGGACAGGTCGAGGTAATTACTTTGGATGCATTTCATTTAAAAAACACAGAACGCAGCCTCGATCATTTTTCGAGGGTATCAGAAACTCATTCCGGCGGAATATGTGAGAATTCCTGGATTGAGACCGTATAGCATGACTGGCTGGAAACAAAAATAAATTGTATGTGTGAAGATTAAATGCATAAAAGATTTTTACAAGCCGGATACTGCTTGTTTGAATTATATTCATTTAATATTTGTGCTCGATGAGTTGAACACATGCGGATATGCAAAACGCCATTCGATCTTTCCTTCAATGTACAAATCACACTCTCGAAAATGAACGTTTATTTGCAAAAATAGTTTTAATATCAGAATCCCGTTGCTCAGGGGAAGCAGATTGTTTAATTTGGCAAAGAAATCAATAAAAAGAGTGGAGCAAGTGAATAAGTGATGGCAAAAATCAGTATTTTATGGGATAAATATTTGGGGATTAAAAGAGCATGCTTTACTCGGCTCGTGAAAGCAATCATTCTGTCATAAACAGACAGCAATAAGAGCTGAGAAATTGGGCAGCCGATTTCCGGAACAGGGACTGAAAAAATTTGAACGGATTCATTGCATTTGTCACTTTATTTTTTCGTACACCTCAGCAACTTGCCGAAAAAGTTTCTTCTAGGAAATTAGCTCAGCTCAGCTCGCCATCACCAGTGCTCAGTCAATTGCGAATTTAGATCAAATGCATTACTTTAGTGATGTGAGTTATTACTACAAAAGATTCATTACAAAAGAGAGATATGGCGAACAAGCTTGGTTTCAGTGCTTTATATACTGGCCAATTACAGCACATTATATAACTCGGAAATAACAGAGGGAGACAGCCAAATCAAGGCTTTAGTGTGTGTAAAATGGAAGTTCAGGGGTTGGGAGGGAGGGAGATGTATTAACACTGATCGCATAATTGGTGATAATCCTTTGCGGAGTATGAATATTCGACTGAAATGTTAGGTGG
>UZAN01045847.1:0-16671 GCA_900618425.1 Echinostoma caproni
CAGCACACCGTTCCGTCCTGGGTGGTTACTACCCTAGCTACAATCTTGGCAGCCACATTTTCACCCTGTAAAAGTACAAGCGTCGTTCCCGCTGTTCTGACTTCTACTTGGGGCTAGGAGGATTAGAAGGCATAGGAACAAGGTGGCAGCAAACTCAACCAGCGCAATCCAGCGTATAACTTTTTGCTGTTACAACAGTTAGCCACCCCAAAACAAGTCTGTCTAGACAGCATAGAAAGCTGACTATACGAGGTTTAAGACCAGCAGCGATTATGCTTCGACAATCAAGGGAAGTGGCTTCGTCGCTTACCAAAGTCGTAATAAAATATTTTGACAGATTTTTCAGCGCAGTGTGAACATACACTGTTCATACATAAGGCGCACCGGAATATAAGGCGCATTGCCGATTTTTTTTACAAATATAGGGATTTTCTGTGCGCCTTATAGTCCGAAAAATACGGTACATCACCCGACCCTATGCGCACAGAAGTTTTTTATACAAGCGATCCGTGGAGCTGACCTTCTACTTCTAATCATCATTGTATGCTTGTACACGTTTGTTCACCAAAATTGATTCATCTGACGTGCTATATATGTGCCTGTTTGTTTTAAGTCAGCGACTGAGAAGATTAAACGAAATGTTAATATCTCGCGAAATGTGTCTTCTCTCTGTTTTGATATCCCGTCTTACCCGATAAACCATAAGACGCGGATATTGTTTCCCCGATAATTTAGCTGAACTTATGCCGATACTTTCTTCCATTGATTGTATTTTATTGGTTTTTGTTCATTATTTCCCTTCACAAATTTGAACAGAGTAGTCGGAAACATGGGTTGGCACATGGTCATTTGGCTGCATCTGTACACATGCATACTGCTGTTCAAGACATTTTTATAGTCAGTGAGATAGTCCTTGTGAGACGAGGCAAAGAGCACTAACCACAGCGGACAACACGACACAACAACAAAAAGGGGAGACGAGAGACGGTGAGGGTTAATTATCAAATTAAAGCTGGGGTGACTAACCATACCCGTTGCTTACATAGATCGGGTTCGAGGGTATGAATGACTAGAGCCTCGACAAATTTCAGTAACTTTGTGTTTGTTGTGCTGTAGATGATCTGAAATGCGTGAATTGGAGTGACCAATATTTTTGCTCGATTAAGTGTCGTGTTATCGAAGATCCAAGTCTTTTCTGCTCATTGGATGACGTAACAAACATGAACTTGTCGTTCATTGCTTTCTCGAGCCACACCGGGATGTGTTCGGCCGTTCGGTGAAGTAACTGCCTCTTTGACTGCAGCATGCACGTGTACAGATGCAGCGAAATGACCATGGATACTTTGTGCCAACCAATGTATCTGACTTCTATATTCTTTTGTATTTAGTAAACTTCGAACTCTGTTGCCATTTAGCAAATATTAGGTCAGTTTCAGTTTGTACAACCATTAACCATGCACTTCCGTGCGCCGGCTTTCATTAGTGTCTTTTGGATGAACAGTAGAAGAAAGACAGGAAGGTTGGGAGCAGAGTAGATGAGAAAATGGAGAATTTCAGTGAACTTAGGTTGCAAAGAAATTGAGATGCACAAACACCACTGTCATATCACTCAGTGTTTCTAACCACCGGTTACGATCATCTCTAGGTCCCCAGCCAGGGACCTATGTGACAGCCTCCTGGTTAGGGTTTTCATACCCTCGTGCCAGGTCTTATTTGGATCATCCTTTGCATTTTACCACCCATTACCTACTTCGGCGAACATCGCTAGCAGCGGCAACCTTTTTGGTGACATGTACAACGTGTGTCCCAAACAATATAGTCTACGGAAATATACTACTAGGTCGTAACATAAAAGGTTTGGTCTTTGTTCGGAGAAGCATCGCAATGTATGGTTTAGGGAGTCTTTCATCAACTGTATTCCAAACATAACCCATGTAACTTGGTCAGCACGTGTCTCCTCATAACAAACTATGACAACTGAACGGTTGCATCTGTTACACTAGTAACGAAAGTTGAGAGATACACGTAGCATACGCTGAAGCCATATAAACTGTCTGATCGCTAACGAATCGGTGAAAACACCTACGATCTGCTTTGTGAATCATCAGTTTATCCAGTTGGTTATACCACCGAGTGTATACTCGGTGGTCACTACTCAGAATTTCACTGTCATTGCAGCTTATCAGTGTTGAATATCCATCGTTTCTCCAGAGGTGAATCTGTTAACCATATACAAAAAGCCTCGCACCTGCGCACTGATCTGAATTACCGGTTCAATTGTACTAAAATGTCGCTATCAGAGATAGTTAATGAACTGTTTTGAGTTGAAGATAAACGGAGGACAACTCATTGTTGTTAACCAACATATTGGTCTAGTTTGGTGTAACAAAAATTTTGAATCCGAAATTTCTACTCACTGAATTCTTACAAACCCACTCTGTTGTGCGCAAAAGTTCTTGCTATTATCAATGCCTTTTAAAATAAGGGTATACAGCACATCTATGTACATGATTTTCTGTAAACTTCGTACGATATGATTGAAAATCGCCGAAACAGTGTTTTTCACATGTTCCGACTGCCTTTGTTTCAACCGTGATCATCTGTGTTTAACTGGTCAAACAACAGCGCCTTTGGGTGAAAACAGTCCGATCTGAGCCGGGGTAGGCGTAAATGATACTTTGGAGGAGGAAGAGGGGTGAAACGACAGAGGGAAAGTAACTCGCCTGGTCTTGCTCACAGCAATTCCTGAGTACACAAATGGACCAATCGGATTGTGACCAAGAGAGCAACTTGTCCCCGGTTGAGCACTTTGCTGGTGAATGAGTACGAGGGGTACGGGGAGTCGAGTGGGTCGGATAGTTGGTGGCAGAGTGAGTGTCTAGTGCAAACAGTATCACCGTCACCACCGCCAACAGCAGCAACGGTCATGGACCGGAAAAATAGGAGCAACAAGGACTGAGTTCGCCCAGTTACAGAGCAAAGCCTAAGTGGATGAAGCCTGATTCTGTCCAGTTCTTGTACCTTGAGTTTATGGAAATAGTATGAGATTAACGAAACCCGTTGGAGCCATGAAGATAAGAAAAATGATACTAATAGGTAAGTGAACTATAAATTAGTGAACGGTTTATGTAATATCTCGTGGCTTTATTGCTTATTAAATTTAACAAGGACCCTTTTGACCGTTTTAAAGACCGTTTATAGTATGAAAGATTTGAATAGTCTGATCGATAGTCTCGAAATCAAAACTACTTTGGACAGGCGCACGAAAAATCACGAGCTGCTGTTAACCGCTTTTCGCTCTTTGGAATTTTTTGCGCGATTATGATCGGCGAGAATGTACAAATTACATTCTCGCAGCGTATGATATCGGTTGTGTCCAAGTATATCTATCACAGGATATCAGTTCTTTGAAAAGATAATTAAAACAGGGCACTCTTTCCGACTGTTCATTCTCAAGCTTCTTCTATGCAGTCATGATGCAGAGGGAATGATTAAATTGTATTGTATTGTTTGCGAACTTCGTATCTGTCCTTTCGGTCAACGGATGATTGCATCAAGTCTTTCGGTTATGGAAACTTCAGCGAAGGTACACGTTTGGATGATGACTCTGAATCGCCGCCGTTTCGGTTGGGCTTAGCTGGGCTTAGGCGACTTTATTGGGCTGACACCGAATTATCTGTGTACATTCCCCGTGTTGATCAAGCGTAACACTCTGTTTTATTTTGAGATATACCGAGTAATAGTAATGGTGAATGGAGTCGCTTGCGTATTTCTGTGTTCCAATTTTATGCATCAAACCAGAATGGGACGTGGAATTCAGTTCAGAGTACTAATACCGCATTTTGCAGGGTGTTTTTCTTGGAATGGGTGAAGAAATGCATTTGTGCATTGAGCATTGATGTGTGTGTGCGAGTAAATCTGTACAGTTCTGGAAATGAAGTACTCCTGGGAAATGGAAATTGAGGAAAAAACTAGTTTATAATAATTTTTATTACATAAAAAGTGTCATGTATGCGAAACTGGTTAACCAAGTCGTCACCTAAGAGTCGAAGAGCACAAAACATAATAAAGTGCATGTTATGGTGCTTCACACATTCATTAATTCTGGAAAAAAACACGGATAGTTGATCATCGTCAGATCGCGCAATGTTCTGATTTTCGACTCATTACGTGGACATTTGGAACTCGCACTCGTAGGGGAATCCTGCAGGAGGAAGTAATGAAATCACAGAGCGATGAGAAAATGACGGACTGATCTACATGAAAAATCAAAACTTTTTCTTTGGACAAGATCTAAGAACATGGATATGGAGTGAATGCTCCGATGTACGGGATACTATTGTAATGATAATAATAATTATTATGATAAAAGGCACGGCACTGATTAATGCAAGTAAGCCCATGAATAAACTTGAAAATGTCTCATTTTGCCCCCATATATTGCACTATGTATGCATGCCTAAATTTTTCCCGTGGAATGTTAGTTGATTGGATGAAATCGCCTCGCGGTTTAGTTATTCTACCTGTAAAAAAATAGATCCAGAGGGTAAAATTACCACATATTTGGGATTAGTGGAACAATCTCCTCGGGCCCAACCCTAATCCGCAACACGCTGCTTTCCACCTCAGTGGTGTACAATTGTTAAATATTTATGAAGAGGGAGGGTGCGATTTATTTTGATTAGTTTTGTAGAGATTTATAACGAAAGTCATAACAATAAGTGACAACTTCACAGGAGTAGGTCACATATTTATCTACTTGCTAAACAATATATGAGAAACAGGCGTACACAGTTCTCATCAAAATTATTTTTCTAACATTCGCAATTATTTAGTGTACAATTAGCACCGAAGCCACGGTAAATCAGAAAATGTGACAATATTTTACAATGGAGTGAGCATGAAAATAATTTTTACCAATGTATTCAAATAATATGCAGTAAATAAACGGCATAAAATCAGTGCACTAGCTATACCTACATATGAACCGAGGACGTGTTCGAATCTCACCACCACCGTCTGACTTTTCCGACTGTGTATTGTGGCAGTACTTTGATTGGCTACATTCCCCTTCCTGGAAATTATATCACTGTACATTCAATAAACAATGTAAAAATGGAATACGTCAAAATATACTCTCTACATACTGCTGACTAGCGTTTTAGAAACTGCGGTGCTAACAGCTTATCACTCTCCATCCACAGCAGCGTTTAGTTTAGTAAGGGAACTTGCGCACGATATAATGACCTGACCAACAACTCTCAGATACTCTCATTTGGGTTTATATAAGTGGATCACCGTAAAAAGCGGATTCCACTATAAAATAATCGTGCTTTTATAATTTATGATGTGTTTATTGCGGCGTTATCGAAGTGACCCATATATTGTGTGGTGAACGGTAAACGATAAGCTTCAGGTGCTCTTATATTGTGGTCTTCGGCTTTAGCTTATCTACTAGGGTTAATAATTGACGCAAATTNGCGGTGAGAAACCAACACAGGCCATTTTTTAATCGTCTTATGCTATCAATTGAAAGCGATCTTTTTCCTTCCTGGGATCATGCCCATAGAGATATGAATTTTCCGATCTCTCGAGGTTAAAATTTATCCTGTTGGAATTGCTAACACAAGCTTTTTTTGACATGTTCTATCGCTATTTGTTCTTTTGGATTCGGATGAGAAAAGTTAGCACCTTATTTTTTGACCCCATTGGAATAAATTTCGAAGACCCGACAGTTATTAGAGAATGATGAGCCGCCATGTCTTTTACATATCCTTGAGCACATAATTACGCCGGAAACTATTGTGCACTTATCCTAGTAATTGTATCTTTATTTTTTGAACTAGTGACAATTGGCCCTATTGAAAAACATAAACGGGTAAGCTCACTCTTTTCGTCTAGCGGTACAAAACAAAGAGACCTTGACTGCATGGCGATAGGGTCAAAGCATACAGTAAATTAGTGAGGATCACTTCACGGAATTTCAAGGAGCACAACACAATGACCAGTAGCAATGCATAGTCCACAGAGTCGTAATGGCCACAGTGTCATTATAAATATTTTCACACCCCGTTTCGACATATTTGTCATTTCCAATCTCCACGTTCAATGATATGCCTAATTTGTTTCGATCGCTTTATAAAAGACGCTTCCGGATTCTGCTTCATCAAAAATTAACATTTAGTTACATAAATCAACCAGAATATACTGTCAGCATAATTTTGGCGTGCGCCGTTTGCGCTCCCATTGCGGATTCCTCACGAATGGCGATAATTAAATGAATTTCGTGGTGAAATAATATTAGTGTTGGAAGAAACTTAATGGCCCTAACTCACTACTTGACGGATTACGTAATCGAAATTGAATTACTGATCTAGTTCCTGTATCGTGAGCAATACCTTGCAGAGAAATACTAAAGGATACGAAAGAATAATGAGCTAGGTAATAATCGATTCTCAAACAAAGTTCTGCAACTTTTACCTAAGCGCCTGTTGTATTTTGTTGAACCAAATTGACTTCAGAAACAGCAGTTAGCATCTGACGAACAGAAAGCTTATCAGTGATCGTGTCTAATTACAACAGAAACTATGGTAAACACAGACAGATAGACAGAAAGTATCTTTTACAACGCCTTATTCAAAGATTAAACTGAGGAGCTGAGGACCAGTTTGTTTAGAAACAAAGGTTAATATTATTCCTTTTATCACCTCCCCTTGAGTTTACTAACGATTATGAAGCCATGAAGAAAGGCAATTTATGAAAACAATTATTATGTCGATTCAGTTAATAGTGATGACTATTGGGATAGAAGAATGCCATAAGTTCATTCTTTTACAAACATACGTTAACAGTCGATAGATTAAGTTTATGAGCAATGTTTCTTCTTTTTCTCTTGTACAAACCGATCATGTTTGGTCTGTTTCCAATATATCGATTTTTGAAGTGTTGTAGTTAGTTAGTTCATGGAGGTAGCCAAACCCATTCGCGAACTTTTCAGTAGTATTTGCTGTTCATCGTCTATATTATTTTTGTTTGGATAACTCGTTTGTACTTGGCAATTTGTTTCCAAACGTTTCATCATTAGCCGAGGTGACATCGTCAGTGCTGGTGATGAAAAGTTTGCAAATAAATTGTCAAGCTCGGCTAATAGGCCAGAGAGAGAATCCAGTTCAGTCGGGCTATGAGAACCAATTTTCAATATTTTGTCAAGAGTATATCATTGTTGCTACCAGATCTCACCAGAAGGCGGTTCAAATAATTTAGAATCCAAACTCACCAGAAACGATTGCTATAGAGCTACGTTTCGAAATTCTTTGTGAGTCACATTGAAAGAGTCGCTGGGTGCAATAGTACGGTACTGATGAGAGGTGGAACACATATTTGAATGTGATCGCATTAAAAAATTAAAATCTCGAAATGACTGACATACTCATCGTTAGAACGAGAAAAGGTTTGGTGATTGTTACTGCAGAGTATGTACAAAAAATACAAGCGAAAGACTTCACATTTAACGACCCAGTCAGAATGACTGTTTGCAATATGAAGTAAAGCGAATTCGTGTTCTTTCTTCGGGGCGAATTTTTCACCAACGCTGAAATTCCAGGCGGATAGGGTCAATAACTCATCGCATCCAAGGGTGCGTCTACGAATTCCGCATGAGCCGCCTAACTTTAGGCATTGAATCACGTTGAGTTGCCTTTTCAACCTTCTTGAAAGTTTTTGTGTCATCATACATTTATTCAATAAAGAGGAATGAGAAGAAAAGAAGAAAAAACAAAAAGTGCATTGCCTGGGCAAGTTGGAAGATTAATATTGGTACTTTTCTGAATGGAAGTTATGCATTTGAATCACAACGTTTCAATTAATATCATGGATAACAGACCGGTATTTTGATGAAGTCACAAACTGAACTTAGAAATGGAACGGTGTGAAATCCCGGACCAAGAAGACAAATTGATGTAGAAAGTTCTCATGGACTGCTGATATTATCTGTGTGTAAGAGCAAGTTGGCGTTTAGCCATCAATTTTACGTTGAGGACTCAGTCGTTGTCTAGGGGGCCACTTTTCGAATGGAAAGTATTGCCTGGCGATTCTTGAAGGAAAACAGACAGCTGGATATCAGGTCAAAAACATGAACGGATTTCTTCTCCCAGGGATTCCGGAAAGTTGATTGTGAACCATGATTTTTCAAACCCACAATGCCATTATGCACAGAGCTTATTTCGTAAGAATTCACTTTTTTGTAATTTTCATTTTACTTCCTTTTATTGAGTAAACAAAACTACAGAGTATCCAGCTTGGATTAGCCCATTTGATTGTTCAGCGGCACCAGGCACTCTTGATGGCCTTAGGTGTGGGTTGCACTCCTTGGAAGATCGTTACTTTCCCCACGAGATAATGTAGTGAAATGCGATGGAAATGTTTGTGATAACCACACCCAAGACCATCAAGAGTGCCTGGTGCCTCTACACAATCGAATGGGCTAATGCAAGCTTGATACTCTAGACTGATTGAGCCATTCGCACAGTCGACCGTGTGGCTCAGGGGTCCGGGTTTTAATTCCCGACCCGACTGTTCGCGATTCGAGTCCTGACAGGGACACAAAACGTACGCAATGCTGACGAGTCCCAAACAAGGTGAAACAACTGGCCAGTGCTCTTAGTTGATTATCATAAATATTTCCATCGCATACAAAAATACCACTTTCAGGAAGGGAGGAGCGGCCAATCAAAGGGCTACCATACAATACACATAATGGGGAAAGACAGGCGGTGGTGGTGGGATTCGAACACACTTCCTCCTAGGTGACAATTGATGACGTTACCAAAGGGTCACCACCACCCAATATGGTCGCTGCACCGAAACATCAAAACCATAGACTGCCTAGCACATATCCCGTATTCGATCCGCAGTGAAAATGTCTGAGGTTCGTTGATAAGGTAGATTTACGTAAATGGAATGGCATTTCGCACTTTCCTTGGGTTGAAAACAGTTATCCTTCATGAGTGTAATAGGTTCGAACTTTAGACAATTCGGTACCGGATTGGAAGTATGCTTGAGCGGTGTGTTTCATGCACCAACGGAGTAACCCTGATAGTGTACGAGAAATAGACAATGCCCGAATTATACTTATACAGGAAATTAAATTACCCAGATTCATCAAATTGTCAGCAAAATGACGGTTGATGCAAAAATAAGCAAAACAGTGACAAAACCTGAGGACTCACTGGCATCTCAGAGAACACATATTGCTGATTATCAATGTCAGTTCAAAACAATACCGAACTCATTGCACCGAAATGTATGGTCGTATCCCTTAGTCGTAAAACTCGGTTTCTGGGAAATCAGAAACCTCAGTGTGCCTCGAATGTCAAAGATCTCGGTAGCATTGTTCAAGAAGAACCCAATTGTTCTTTAAACTGCTTCAAGGCGTAGTCCGCCGCTGCAAGACATATTGGTTTACTTAAGCGAGTAGTTAGCAAATTTGAATATATGCTGTTCCCATGTTTGTTATATTCATGGAGTAGCATGGAATCCAACACGATCGTATGATTTTGGAAAGTCAACAAAGAATGACCACCAAAATGGTCCAGGGACTTCAGTCCAAGTGTTTTGTGGAAGAACTGGAATCATTAGATTGTCCTATCCACAGTATCGCTGAACTCGAGGGCACTTGATTTTGGTGTATCAAATAATGCAGAGCCCTGAATACCCTTGTTGTTCACTGTTCATCTTTTCACCCAACACTCACCTCATGGGGCACTCATTTAAACTGATGCTCCAAATATGTCGACTAGAATGCCTTCGTCATTCATTTCCCCTCGGGATGAGTAGTATTAGTAATTCTCTACGTTGTTTCTGCACCCATAATTAATTCTTTCAAGCATAAAAACTGGATGAATCATCATCATCATGTCTTGATATTTTGACATCAGTAACAGTACATCAAACAAAGAAACTTGGTGACATTCCTCATCTCTCTGTGATCGGTTTTGCGAAAACCTTATGGAACAAGAGAAGCAACCGCTTGTAAGTGTTTCCCGTAATAAAACCTTTGTCTTTGGATCATGGCGTGCTTCATAAAATGTTGGATAATTTCATCAGTTCCCTGAGATGTGGTTTTATAACATTTCGCAACCAAAACGCAAATTTTACAGGTTGAATGAGCTTAGCAAAGCTCTGATCAAAATCCATTTCATTTTTTCTATGATGGGAATGCTGTGAATGCATGCGTGCTCCCCCCACTGGTGTTGTATTACTCCTTAGCGATTTTCTCCGGTATGTTAAAGAAAAACTTTTGTTTACTGGCGAGATCTCTGAAACATCTCCAGATGTATTGTCAGTGTCAGGGATAAGTTTGCAGACTCCTCATATCTACAAGCGTGTGGAAATTTCATTGCCAAAATACTCTCAGACACGCATCAACTATTACACAACGAATTTTGCAAAGCTGTATCTACATGATCCACACGTTCAAGGTTTAAACTTATATTTGCACCTAGCTCTTCATATTGTAATTCTATTTTACCATATATAGCACGTCTACTTATTGACAAGGAGAAAGTTTCCACAGAATTGCGCAGTTGCTTGCTTTTTTGAGAAAGACAACATCTACTGCTTTTAGTTTCATTACGTATGATTTCGTCAGTATGAATCCACAAGTATGGTGTAAAATGCTGAAAATTCACCCATCCGCACGCACAAGGCTACTACTGACTTGACTCGACTTGATTTTTTCACCACCATACTAAACATCTTTGATCTAGGCAGTATGTATGTCGATTGTGAAAAGTTCAGTAGCCTCGGTGGGATTCGAACCCACGCATGGACGCCGCCTACGCTTTGTACGCGCATGCTCTACCAGCTGAGCTACGAGGCCACACCGATAGCACTGATCTTTTCACATTCGAATTTACCCATCCAACTTACAGAGGCATGTGGCATCCACCAGTTAGCATGTAAGCTGACTGCCCCGAAAGGTTTTCCTTAGAATTCACCGGACTCCACCGAATGAGCTTCTAAGACAAGGTGAATTGTTCAAATAGTTGTTTGGCAGATTTGAAGTTTGTATGTTATGTATGGTTAATGAGAAATTGCATAAATACAGGGTGAGGTCAGTAGAGTTTCGTTCATGATAGAAAATAATTAAAACTTCTTCGACACGTCGCCCTGATAGTGACCGGCCTTTCTGGGAAAGCGCGGTGATGACCCGGTGGGAACGTCACCAAATTATCATCCCGGGGATGTGCGTTCGAATTCCACCACCACAGCCTAACTTTCCCCATGTGTTTTGAATGGCAGCCCTTTGATTGGCCGCTTCCATCTTCCTGAAAATTATATCTTTGCATATTCAATAAAAGGAAGTAAAATGAGAAAATGAAGATTGTAGAAAAAGCTGCTACCGCCAAGATAGGGTGGTGATGGCGTAGTGGTTTAGTCACAGCCATAGGTATCCTTTGGACCCTGTGGTCTGAAGTTCGAGCCCCGTCACCGCCATCCGACTTTGGTGGTAGGCAACTCTGCTGTTGTCCGGTTCAATACCACGCCTAACCTATCGGGTCCTTATGTGGTTCGCTACTCCATGTTCGAGGCTTAGGTTGCCGGTTTCCACCATTGAACAGCAGGTCCTCGTGGCTATGTGGTTTCACCCCGTCTGCTGTTTATCACACTTAGTTGTTTAATAAAAAAGCCAAAACAGAGATCAACATCAATCTTCCAAAACTACAATGCTGCACCATACTGCTATCAAGATGTCCAGTTTTACAATCCCAACAGGACTTTAACTGCACATCGTGACATGCGAGATCAGCGGTTCTTAATCTCATGGAGAATGGTTGGGAACGTCTAAAAACAAAACTATGTGAAACCGCAAGGCCCCAAAACTTCATAAGAATTGTGAACAGTTTTCCAGTTACATATCATATCTTGCCTACAATGTGCCACGCAATGTGTGCTTTTGTTACTAACAAAGCTGGTTCCCACATACTTCTAAGGTTTCCTTCCAATATAACGTTCCGTATGAGAGTTGTGGAGCCGAAGAGATAAGAAGCACTGTACAGCCGTATCTACCCGGTTGGGTGGATTTGCCCTGCTGATAAGACCTAACCAGTGAGAAACAACCGCATAGTTCTTCCTCGCGTTTCAGTTCAGGCTTCATCCATCACGTATCACCTTCTCTGTTTAGCACATTCTAATACAGTGCTTGGACACATTTACGTCTATATGCGCGGTGGTGTGGCACATTAGGCGAAGTGAACAACTTACGATTCACTTTGTGAACGTAAGGGCTAGTATGCTATTCCGACTGGTCCGTTTTACCGGATGCTTCAAGCGTTTGTTAAAATTAGACTAGTAGTATAAGAGATTAAAAAAAATCCTATCATGCACAGTGGTTTCCCGATGTGTCAAATGAAGTAAGACACATTGTACAAAAAAGGTATCATTGCAGAGGCATATAACCCATATAGCGGACCTTTTAGCCTACTGGGAAAATGAATCACACCAGACGGTTCAGCTGTAAAGTACATTAATTCTAAAATCTGTCGGATGCCCAGAGTCACCCTAAAGGTGGAGTTTCCCCTGCACCACAATCCACGCAGTCTACTACTGTTATTCATTTATGGGCTGTGGTGGCCAAATGGTTAGGTCACCACTAGTGACCTGGGTGTCCCGGGTTCAAACGGCTCCACTGCCGCCAGTCTTCCCTATATCTGTATTTTCCCCAGGCAGCATTTGTATGGCCGCATCCCCCTTCCTGAAAGTTGACTGTAGATTTGTATATTCAATAAATAGAAAAAATACAAGACAGACATATCCAAACCCTATGGTTATCTCAGTCTTCATACCCCCTCGATATTTATGGACTTCCTATCTGCATCTTGCTTTGGGCGTTTCCCAACCTTCATTTCGCTTGGATATATTCGATGTCTGTGTCTATTTCCATGCCATACACTATCTTGATTTCTTGTTGTTCCGTATTTGCCTATTCTTCTGATGGGATCTTATGATAACCGTATATCTTGTTAACCCGCTTCGTGTGTCCTCTCACCTTGTCCTCCCTGGACCTTGAAATTGGGCCAACCTCTTAATGGATTAATGTCCGCTCTTCTGTGCTAAGTTACTGTGATTGGTTTTCCTATATTTTTTGAACACCGCTATCCTTGTACACACATTGTACTCCTTTTGGTGACAGTTTCGTGAACATTATTGCTTGAAATTGTTGTGGAGAAGGGTGAGGTATACCATTATGCATACCCATTATCTACTCTTGGATTACATATAGATTGCGGACTTCTCATTATCTGGAATTGGACTTGGGGTTCATATGTCGTTGTGTCCCTCGGACAACGGTCTGGTACAGGCAAAGATCGGAAGTTGGGTTTTTCAGGGTTAGGTGGAGTCCAACTCCAATGAAAAAGCATACACAGTCCCTCTCTTTCGTACTGTTTCTCTATTGTTACGCTTGAAGCATGAGGACATCGTTTGCTGTGTTCTATTTCAGTGCTCGCTCTATGGATCCAATACTTTATGCACGGTCTCGCGGACAACACTGACTGGTCCATGGTCATGGAGGTCGAGGTAGAAGATCCAACTAACAACGGTTCCTCAGTCTCCTCGACCCCTACAGACGGTGGTGGTAAAGCGGATCCGTCCAAGGCGACTGCCCAATACCATGAGAATTCCATTCAGTGTGGTCCACTAAAGTGCCTGAACGGAGCTCGATGTCTGCGTTCAGTCATCCCGATTAGTTCGGACAAATGTCTCTGTCCGATCGGATTCAGTGGAGAAACCTGTCACATCGGTAAGTGTGCAGGAAATAAGTGGTTCCGTCCGATAGGCACACACTTTGTGTTCGTGCGCAACCTGTCACTTATAGTTAGTTGCCATCCGTTCATCCCTACGATATTTATCCTTTGGCGATAGAGGCTCTTTCTCCGAGTTCCGGATGTCACCAGTCTTTGTGGTAATACCATTTGCATTTAGGTTTGGACCAAACAATGGGGGCATGTCACATGGTTCGAAAGTCATTTGTTTAATCTTCCCGGAAAATGAAGTCCACAGACATTCGGAGTTGAGAATGTGGATATTATGCACTCATTTTCATTCCGTCTACCCAAGACATCACGTGTCTTCATCTCTTCAAAATGTAGCACCAGCGTTTGGATGTTTTGTAGACTAACTGCTTATAATATTCATCGGTAGTGTTGGAGTTCAGGGCAACTGGTTATTACGTATTTGCATTGGACTGTAAGATTTATCAAAGTAATTTGTTTATACCCTATTCTATCAGATTTTAAAGTTAGTAAATACAAATAAATCGCGATTCGTTGAACCGGAATTGCACCGCTAAATAGAAATTTCAACAGTGGCTCATTTACATTGTGTCAAAGTGTGTGATCACAGCTCACAGGCCTGCTTACACACCACAATTGGAATGTTTCATCGCTTCTCCGTGAAAAAGAAATTGTGTGGAGCGAAGGAAAGTTTGGACAGCTCGCATTGGACGGAAAAACAACCACTCGGGTTTGAAGATACAAGCAATTTTGCATTATATCTCAACTCCTTCGTGGTCACCAACCTCTTGCTGAAACAATTTGTTCTACTCTGAATCGATCCAGTTTGAAAAAGACGCTTTGTGGGTTTTTCCACATCTGACGCAGCTGATTTTCGTATCAGCGAATTGAGACGCTTGAATTCATCGAGTGTTTCCCAAAAACTCAGTCTTGTTATGTTGAGCTGAACCAAACGCGCTTGGTCACCGTCCTTTAGGTCTAACTGTGACTTGTTTTTCACGAGTATTAAACGGGCAAAGCAAAGCACTCAGGCACATGCACAGACTGTTCGAGTGAGTGTGTGAATGGATCTGTGAGTTGTGAGCAAGTGTTGCCATTTGACAGGAGTTTCATCGGCGAGAAGTGAAAATGAACCACAAATAAAATTCCAAATCAACGATGTGTTTCCGGCTTAATGAATCACCTGTTAGTAGGGATCAGCCAGTGAAACGGTGATACCCAACTAACTGGTTAACATTTGTAAATAATTCCGTTTCTCGTCTGTTCACGCTTGTTAGAACCTGAGCCAGTTGGGGTACACAGTAGATTCCGAAGAAACTTTTTTCTGCCGTATGATTTAGCAGTTCGGAAACACACACTAGTAACCAGGAAATTCCGTTGTGCAGTATTTGCAATTTCATTCCAGTGAAATTAGGCCCCAGTGGTAAAGCATGATCGGAAATCATAAACACATTTGTGTCCCTCTCTCTCCTTGCGAATCGTGTGTACACCGGACGGAAGAAATTCGCTGCATTCGCATCACTACCAAAAGTCAGTTGTTGCAATATGAGTTTAACGGACATTGACAGAATACATTTGGTTGGGTTGAGTTTTCGGGAAACATTCAATGAATTCAAGCGTCTCAATTCGCTGATACGAAAATCAGCTGCGTCAGATGTGGAAAAACCCACAAAGCGTCTTTTTCAAACTGGATCGATTCAGAGTAGAACAAATTGTTTCAGCAAGAGGTTGGTGACCACGAAGGAGTTGAGATATAATGCAAAATTGCTTGTATCTTCAAACCCGAGTGGTTGTTTTTCCGTCCAATGCGAGCTGTCCAAACTTTCCTTCGCTCCACACAATTTCTTTTTCACGGAGAAGCGATGAAACATTCCAATTGTGGTGTATGAGCAGGCCCGTGAATTATGATCACGCATTGATATTTTACACATTTGGTCTGATTTTCCCGGAAACAAGCGAAAAATTTAATAGTCTCAATCCGACCAGCGATAAGTCGGCTGCATATGTCCCGATGTGCTTTTTCGGTGGAGAGAGCAATACCTGCACCGATAAGGTAAACGGTGAAGATATGCTTTGGGATATGGGGCATATGTGAACGAGGCAGATAACAACACCGTCTCCCTTCCGGTGCTTCATCACGATGTTGATAAAACTCTACTGAATGGTGATCATCCGGACATCCGTTTGAGGCTTGAACAGAGCACGAGTTTAGCAACTCTGAGAAGATTTCCAGTGATGGTAAGACAGCTCTAAATGATACCTGGACATCCATACTCAATGCCCAGATAACATCAATTCAAAAGGTTCACCTGTATTCCCAGCAAACTAAGCTCGCATAAGTCCATGTTGAGTATCAATTCCTTTCAAATTTTTAAAGTTGACAAAAGCTAATGAGAAATTGCTATATCTTGACTGATAAAAAGTACTGGACAGCTGTTTTGTTCCTTTTGAGGCTGGTCATTAGTGCCAAAAATGCTTGTGTAACTTTTGGAACCTAAACTATGAACATCGGGATCGGGAGCCGAAAACGTTATCTCCGAGTTACAAGATCGACGGAAAACACTTGACCGCATGATCCCAAAACAATGAAGCAGCTGTTCAGTACAGGTCACCGTACACCATCACTGCAATTCTTATGAGAGTTGCTAGATTCGTGAGCTGTTCAAGCCTCAAAGAGATATCTGGACGATCAACAATCAGCAGAGTTTTATCGACATCGAGTTGAAGCGCCGGAAGGGAGAGGGTGTTGTGACCTGTGACTGCAATACTATTCTCCTACCGTCAATGCAGTCGTGGAACAAATGCTTCACACACACATACCTAATCAACACGGAGCAGTCCGGGGATAGTTCAAAACTTGTTCTCGCTGTCGGACTTA
>UZAN01045847.1:20957-31107 GCA_900618425.1 Echinostoma caproni
TCCTTTTTTAGGTTCTGTCAGCACTGAGTAAACCAGTTTATCTCGGATAATTTTAAACCGAATCTGACCTCAATTGTTGCCAATGTGGAATAGGCCTGACTGCGTAAAGAATGAAAAAAGTAACAGTTTGATGGAATAAAGTTGGTCTGCATTTTTTATATTTTTTGAATAGTCATTTAACGAGTTAATTTACTGAAAGGTGACTGAAACCGTTCAAAGGTTTCCTGGGGGAATACGATAATTGACCAGATTCCTTACGGGATACAAACACACACGACCTCCGGGATACTAAAACATTGTAACTCAGTGTTACAGATTACCAGCACGTGAAAAATAGAAAGAGAGCAATTTCGCATGTGCACAACATAAGTCCAGGGGCAGACACCTATTGCACTGACAAGCACATTCCTAGCACAACATTCCAAAGATAGGAAGGTTGAGGTAATAACAGAGAGATGCGTAGCGATTTACCCTTGTTTATTCATCTGAAGAGGAAAATGCACTGGCGAAGTAAGAGTTTGATGGCCAACCAACTGAACAGCTTTCGTGTGACGGAATGGACCGGGTCGGGGTTGAGTCCAATTGGAAGGAAGAACAAAATAGCACCGACATAAAAGGGGCAACATTTTACCTTGGTTTTTATGCGACCAGGGCGAAAAGATACGTTACCACAGATGGTTGGATCATACACAGCAGCAGCAGCAGCAGCAGCAGCAGCAGCAGCGGCAGCAGCAGCAGCAGCAACAGTTACCACACATTTAATTTTATCCACCATACACAGACTATTGTGCAATCAATTTTAGAGAGAGAGAGAGTAGTTAATCAAAGATTGTATTTAAACCTAGAGAAATTGGAAATTTTGAAGCTGATTGTAGATATCAAAAGCAATATATTCCAGTTGATGAGAGAGACAGAGTCCGATGAACTAGTTCCTCAATCACACATGACCTGGATTGCAGATGTCAATGCTGGGAACAGGAAAGACCGGACTAAATCTCACGGAGTAACGTAATTTAAATACAGTTTAATCGAAAGAACCATAGGGAAAATACAATGAAATACATGACAACTTTTTGTAACTTATTTTTATCAGATCACTGCTAGTCGTACTCTATTATATCAGGCAAAGCACAAGTAAAAACAAAATGAAGAACAACGATGAAGGAGTGGGAGTGGGGTTAACACAACCACATAACCCAACGCTTGAACAGAAATATGCAAAAATCACTTATAACAAGCGGTATTAGGCAAAACGATCTCCCTGGAGTAAATCATCTACCCAACCACCGAAATCGTCATAAGCAATCAGATTGAATAAGTATTTTGTAACCTGCATAGTTTCTCACCTTTGACCTCTAAAATAGACACGAATTCTCTGTTTGTGGATCCGTTACACTAGGATTTAATTTCCGTCATATATTATTATACAGGCTTGAAGATGAATGTATTGATATTCAAGGTTTGCACACTACTCGCATTTTGTTCGAAGTGATGAACACATTTTCGATCAATAAATAGGTTTTCGAGAGGCGGTGAATTGAAATAGCCAGTCCAGGTTGTGGTCGTGAAGGTAGCTGCGTTCAAAGGTAAAAGGTCCACAAAGATATTGTAGTCATCCCAGTAAATTTGTAGTTGCAACGCACAAATTGTTTTATCGTGCTTACTGATGATTAAAGCTCCGTTCCGGCGGAACCTACTTTCCATTCTGCTAATCTAAAAAGTTATGTTTTGTCAGCGTGGATTTCCGTATCACGCATGTGCTAATGAGCTACACACTGCGAATTTTTGCCGCCGAGAGAGAGATATAAGGATAGATTTTTTGAGAGTGGTTAACGTATATTCATTTAGAATTAATCTATTGATCGGTGAGTGATTCATGGCAGAATAACCAGCATTGGATAAATTTAGTGCCGACTAAATGCTGAGCGTGTCCACTGTAAATTCGTTTACTTAACAGAAGGGCCAAAGTCCGAGTTTTATTATTAGAAATACTTACAAGCGGTTACTTTTCTAGTCCCATTGGGCTTAGCACAGGGTAATCGATTCACGGTTCATAGCAAGTAGACGAATTTATATGGAAAACAACCAAATTGGCAGAAAAACCATTAAACTGAGGTATTTAGATAAAAAGTTAACCTGCAAATGTACATTCACTCGCTGAAGTATAATTTTTTGCACTTAGAACCTGACGATATTCTTTGCTTTTTTCATTTTTTTTGATGGTTCCTTGCCAAATGGGTCGAGTATCTTAGTTTCACAATGCGATTTCTCTATTCATCTTACATGAAGCTCTGTTAGAGTGATAGCATGACCTCTTTTATGTTGCATCATTCGGTCACTGAGTTGGATTGCCCCCTCTGCATATGTGATGTAACGAAATGCTACTTTTCACTGAACTGTTCAACAAATCAAAAGCGCTTCGAATCTTTATGATTTCACCGTTCTTATGTTGATCGATGTTTATCGTTCTCAAATGGACGCACACAAATAAAAATGACGCACGATGTTACGAGTGTATCGAAAAATCGATGCGCCATGTGCTGGTTTATTATAAATGTTATAATGCTGATAACACAGCGATGTCGGTAGAGAATTATATTCAACGACGTTTCGGTAACCATGGGTAACCCTTCTCAAGGCAGGTTTTCCAATCAAATGACTCAGAGGAAAGGATCACAAGTCTACCGATATTTTATCGTGTGTCTCCGTGTGTGTGTGTGTATATACGGTTGGCTGAAAGATTCGTAGTCTGTTATACTTACTCCCATTATCAAATGGGGTCAAGTGGCACCGTGACCTTTGTCATGATTACGCGTTAGGGATGTTAGGGTAATCAAATGCTCGGGATCTCGATTCCGTCGTTTCTGTTGATACACTTGTTGATTTGATACAGCCTAATGACAAAAAAGACCGTGTAGTCTTTATTGGTATTCCGTACAGGACAGGCAGTTCAAAAGCAATCAGAAAGATTCTAGGTGATTTCAACATACACATTCTTTGGGATTGACAACACACTGAAACGCCATTTCATGAAAGCCAGAGATCAAAATAACTGCATTTACAAAGTTAATTGTGACGAATGCGCACAGATTAATTTTGGCAGACCTGTGGATAACTCAAAACAAGAATAACTGAACATATGAGAAAAGAAAACCACCGACCTACGGACAAAGCAACTCTGGTAAAACTGGAATGAGACTCAGCGATCGCTCT
Source organism: Echinostoma caproni (assembly GCA_900618425.1). Classification (NCBI taxonomy): domain Eukaryota; kingdom Metazoa; phylum Platyhelminthes; class Trematoda; order Plagiorchiida; family Echinostomatidae; genus Echinostoma; species Echinostoma caproni. The sequence goes on from UZAN01045847.1 coordinate 24,171, forward strand.
TCCGCGATAGCCGAAGGCCACAGCATAGACTACTACATAGACTACACCCACTCTGCGCGTGTCGACAGAAACGACGGAATCGAGATCCTACCCTACCCTAACATCCTTAATGCGTAATCATGACAAAGGTCACGGTACCACTTGATCCCATCTGATAATGGGAGTTAGTATGACATTCGAATTATTTAGACCAACACCCCCCACACGATAAAATATCGGTAGACTTGTGATCCTTTCCTCTGAGTCATTTGATTGGAAAACCTGCCTTGAGAAGGGTTACCCATGGTTACCGAAACGTCGTTGAATATAATTCTCTACCGACATCGCTGTGTTATTAACATTATCACATTCGCAAAAATGACCCATATCTATCGATTGCTACTTGATTTTCATTAACTTTTGACTGAAAATTTTCTACAACATATCAGGTGTATGATTTAGGTCAACTGTTTGAAGTTGCGGTCTATGATCAAAGTTACTCCTGGGCATATTCGTTATTCTCTCATTCGATCTTCATAAAGTTCATAAAATGTCGTCAACCGACCTTACAGGCTAACGGTGTCACCATACCACAAACACTGTTTACATCCCATTAGCTGGCGATGAAAACAATTGAAATCACATATTTCTCCTCTTTGAACACATGAACCTTGGACACCATTTCTGTCATCTTTCAGTCACATGAAAATAAAGTTTAATACATTTAGTTAATTCTAAGAAGAGAAAACAAAATGTTAAAAAAATATAAAATTAAACCCAAAATGATTCTTTCTGAATCTCCCGGTCGCTTTTTCTTTCTTCACTCAATAATTCGGGGTGAAACACAGTGTAATCGTTTGATCATCAACAAGTGACGGTTGCATCCGGTTTAACATATATCTGTGCACCATGGCAACGGATGTGCCTCCCTCGAAAAAGTAAATGGCGTTTTTTATAACCACATTGTGAGATGAACTGGGAAGTTTATTTACTGGTAAAATAGAAAACAGTTTACTGATATCCAAAGTTTTCTATGGGTGTCAGTGGATGATAAACCAAGACTAATACAATTGAAATGAGGCCACATATACAGGTATTGACCAAGCTCGTGCAAAATACTAATTTTCATCACATTCGTTCCTCTCAATGCTTCGTTCTTCCAGCTTCATTCAAGGGATTAAATTTGCTATTGCCCCACGTCAGACGCAACATGTCTGATATAATACACACTTATGTCTTTGCTTCTATTAGCCACAATCTACGATTTCGCTATTTTAAAGATGGTTGCAGGTGCATCAGTCGTAAAATAACAAAGCTACAGTAGAAAACGTAACTAGAATTTATTTATTAAAATGATTTTTGGACTTCGGACAGGTATTTTAATTTCATCTCCACCATGCTCCATTTGCCCTTCTACACTTTTGAGCTCTGGAGACAGTCGCTTTAGCATGGAGTCCACCAAGTTGACTGCCAAACAGAATTTGCCAGTTTCCGCGAATACAAGCGGCACCCTAACTACTGCCGACCACTGCCGAGGCAGACAACTTATCCGAATAAATTAAAATCCCAGCTACCTCGCGATATTTAAATGAACTTGACATTGAACTTGACCTCTCCAGAGAGTGCATAAATGTGAAAAAATAATACTTAATTAGGTCTAACTGTTTTCTACTATCAACCTCAAGCGAGAAAATATACCAGCCTTCACCTGTGAAAAGTATCACTTCCGCGAAAGCATTTAAAGAGTAGCGCTCACCGAAAACCTCCCTTATCAATGCAAATATTTAGCGATATCCAGATTAGTGTGCAGGAGACCAATGACAAGGAGCTCAGTGTTTACTTTCCTTTTAACTCGTTAGGCACGATGAATATTTACTTCTTTTGACAGGTGAAACGAAATTTACTAGAAAACTAGGTCAGCAGATCAGCTTTCATCGAATGCTGATTTACTCGTTGGCCATTAGAGAAATGTATTTCCAAAATGAGAGTAATGTTTCACGAGTTTGATCTACACCTGCAGGCGGTAAGTTAGTACTGATAGGTAAACAGGACTCATGTGGACTTCTCATATTGGTCAGTAATGATTAACCACCTCATACACGCCCCTGTTCAACTACGTTTTACCTCGCTTCTTTGTTCGTTCTCACTCTCTGTCGCAGAATCTTTCGGAACAGCTGGCTGGGCTCGGAGAACCAGTCTTCTAACATGGTCGAACTGAGACACAGCTATCCACTGCAATCAGTACAGACGGAATGGTTCCATATGGCATTCGGTCACACGGAACGAGGAACTTTATATATCTCGGTGAATGGGAAACGTCAAGAGCTAACAACTGTTCAGGTGGGTATGACCGGTTCCGTCAGTCTGAGCTAAAGATTTTAACTAATTCAAATTTTTCACTCCAATAGAATCGTGTGGCAAGTTTAGTGAAGTAGGGTATTTGTTCAGAAACCTCAAAGTCTTCACGATAACTGTCTCAGAGATGATGAGTTAAAGCCCGGATTATCTTCATCAGCTATCGAATTGAATACAGATTTGGAGTATTTAAACGTCAAGGACGTAATCCTCGAGAAGAGTCATCGAAAACTGATCAGAATACTATTAAAAAATTGTCCTGAATTGTCAGGGGTCCCAGATTATTAGTACGTCAGATCAATAACCACTCATGTTTGGGTTTGAATCTTAGGGGATCCAGTGAACTTGTGCATCTGGTGATTTTTGTCCTACAGAGAGAAAAATCTATATATTGTATCGTGATCAAATTTATTAAAATTACTTACCTTTATTAGACACAACCGAGTTTCTAAACCGCTTTAGCTTTCCATTTGCTCATAGAACAATGTTCCAGTCCAGAGAAGACTCTACTCAAAGTAAACAAGGTGTTGGTGAAATCCAAATAGATTTCACACTACCAAACACTATCAGACTTTGTACGTTTCGTTAGTCTCCCCGGGGTACTTGTTTTTCATCATAGCACATTTGGGTAATATCCACTCAGATGAGTGAATCGCTGCAAACGGAAAGGTAAACATGCTATATGTTACTGCTTGTTCATTGCAAATGATTGTAAACTTTCACCAAGGTTTAACCAAATCCCTTAATGCTTTAGCCTTGACCCACATTTCTCTAGCCATAATCCACTGCTTTAGCCACAACCCGTAGTCGTTTAGCCTAGACGCACCAACTTTATTCATGCCGCTGTAGACGAGTCGAATCCAAAGTATCCGAATATTCTCATGTCAACTAATGTTGAAAATTTTATTTTCTGCAGATGTTGATGTTGCAAACCTTGGTCAAGAAATGAGTAAGTGCGGCTGTCATATGCTGCGCAGTTGACCGTCTTTATGATACCAAATCTTGCGTCACGAATTGATTGGAGAAGATTTAAACGATGCACACTTGGTACATCTCGTACTGCTTCAGTGTTTTCAATGAACCAATTTTTAATGTAGCGATTAATACGTGAACTACAGTAGTAAAACGCTTACCCATTTTTACTCACTGAAACGCCTTTTTCAGCGGTTTAACAAGAGATTGTATGATGAAAGAAATCGAATTTGGTGGTTCGTGTGTTCGTGAAGCAACTTTTCATGTATATACCTTACTGTGACGAAAATACACCATTATATGAATGAGCTGACAAAATATTACCGGATACGCATGCTCGGCTAGCGGCAAGAACCGTGAAACTGTGAAATTTTGTCTAGCCAATCATAAACTACTTATTATGATATATATATGTATACATATTTCATAATAAGTAGTACATGATTGACTTGGATTATTCTTGGTTCCCTCCCCCTCGATTCTGTACGAATGATTGGCAGTTGAAAGACATGTTTGATCGATTCACGCACACCGCTCACGTACCACCTGGGGAATTGTATTTTGGAGGTCATCCGGCAATGGCGCAACTAACACAGGATGCTCAAATTGGGAAGTTTGTTCAACGCAACTACGTCGGATGTATTCAGCATATACGCGTTCAAGGTTTGCGACTTGATCCGCGAAGAAAATCCTTTGTGGGCGATGCGATTGAAGGTTTTGGTATCGGTGAGTTTGTCAGATAATCGGAGTTTAAAATCAAGTGAATAAAAGTTAAATGAGGTTATCTGAATTTTGTGTTATCTGTTCAACAGACAACTCAAAACATCTGGATCATATAGTTATTTTAACAAATAACTTAACAAATGACTGATCGAGGGATCGGTTTCTCCCCGTTCGGTCAAGGTAAGGTAATAACAGAGATTCATTTTTGACTGACGTTTACGAATGACGCATTTGATATGTGTCTTCTACTCTTCCTATATGAGCTCAAAAGCAGTTTGCGAGAAATTCGTCTTTTCCAGGACCGTCCAATTACAGTGGGATGAAATAATCCCCATGCGTAAACCATTCATCAGTTGTTCATTATCACACTTCTACATATATTCTCACTCATTCACTCACTCACTCACTCACTCATTCACTCACTCACTCACTCTCACTCACTCTCACTCACACATACGCCTAATGAGAATATTGATTATCGTAGTTGCGTCATGATAACTTAGTTCATAAAATAATTTCGAGACTGGAATGAATACACTTAGGAAAGCAAGGCTCCAAATAATTTACTATTGATTCAGGGGTTCAGTCAACCGGAAGACAGTAAGTATTACGGGATAAATAGCCGTTATTTTTGAATTCAGGAAATATTGTTCACGGATACAGATTCTGAAATGCAGTTATTTCATAGAGAGAATATGCTTCTGTCCCGCGAGAGCAAAGAGAAAAATGCGGTACGAAGAAAGCGATTACTTCAGGCTGAGGTACTATCTCCTTTTATAGGATATAATGTGCGAAGCAATTCAGAATATATCTATTTTGCCCACTTATCTCATCCGCCGATTCTCGCAGAACGTCTACATTTTGAACACGTGTCGATCAGAGCAATTGCCCACTAGATTCAAAATGGAACGTACTTAATTCGAATGGAATTCTGACTATAGCATATGAGGCCCTAAAAAGGTGCAAAAGGCTTCAGTGGATTCTGTCCATTACTGTTCTTGGACCTAGGACTAACTTGATTTGGATTCCTAAATTCAGCCATTGTTTATTTCATTGCGATGAAAATGTTTGTGATGACTGACGAAGAGCACTAAACAGTTGTTTCCTTTTGTTGTTTTCCGACCTATAGTCTCGAGGTATCGGTTATGGATACCCCACACTGGTTAGATTTATCTGGTAATCGGTTATCTTAAGATTTATTATTGTAAGCTGAAGCATTTCACGTGGTTTGAGATTATCATCATTTGAGGAGGGGTGACCTTTAGCTTGCCGAGACACTGCGTTAAATAGTAGACAAAAGATCACTCAAATAAACCTCCGAAGGGCTGCTGTGAACAACCTTTCAGCTAATCCTTCTTGATACGGCATGCAGAAACTGAGGGGCATAACCAAGAACGTGCCTAACAAAGTCTTTGAAGGATTCCTGAGGGTGAATTCGAATCAGATTACGGATTCACTGAAGTTAGTGTTCTCTCCATACACGATAGTAATGGAGGATTTGCTTCAACTTCAAAGAAGTGATAACAACAAAAAGCTCCCAAAGATGTGTTGTGCAATATCGTGTAAATGGAGAATGAAAGGCGGTTTGATCAGCTACCCGCTTTTGGCGGTTGTGGCCCACTTCGCTGATACCGGTCACCAGACAAACAGTGTTACATGCGAAGCAATCCACAAGGAGTCCACAAAAAATCTAACTGCGTTCAGCAACGTCTCTTTGCGGTTAAAAAAGCGGTCAGAATCAAAATCCTGATCCCACCACTGCGCAGACAAGAGAAACCAGTTGTCGCGATCCAGTTACTTTTACCCGCTCCAATTCACGTGACGAACCGAATCATGACCTCAATCAAGTCTGGATGACGCAACATGGTATGACTGGTTACGCGTGTATAGAGGTCATCGGAAATTTCCAGAAGAACGTTGATTTACAGCCGATTCAAAGTGGAATATTTGTAGAAAAATAAAAATTTTCTCCAATTTTCGAGGAATCTCTCCTTTTATTATTCTCTCTCTCTCTCTCGAGTTGTTAAGTTACGGCCCAGATATGGGACCGAATTTTGTCCAGAGATTTATGCAGGGTGAAATGTTTCGGAATTCGCACCACATTGATCAGTGAGAACAAATTAACTCAGATCATTACGTGAGAGGGTGCGAGATCTAGAAAAGCGAAACGTATATAGAATATTTCCTTTTTATTACGCAGGTTTGCTTTGCGACGGTTGAACAGAACTAAAGAAGCAGGATTCATGACTTCGGTACTGAAACTCAGAGGTCGGTTGATGTGCACACTGATGCGAAAATAACCAGTGTTCGGTATCGCTCATTACATTATGGGAAGTTGGCGCATCATTTATGCGTAAGCGTATGCATTGATTTGCATCGGATGAATATAGTCCGAGTACAAATCTCAAACAAGGCACTTCCAGATGAGATCAATCGGTCTATTTTAGATAATCAAGGGTTAATCAAAACAGGACGTAGGAACGCGATATTGATACTACTCATTGATGCTGATATCTGTCAAGTGAGTGCATGTGAGGGATAACAGGTTGAAAAATCTTTATCCACAAAACCAAAACTGAAGTATTGTATTGTATTGTGTATAACTTTTACAAGCACTGGAGCGCACATTTCAGTTAAAAAATCATACAAGCTAACCGTCACAAGAACATAATCAACGGGGAGAAAAGTTTTCGCAGGCATGGAGACATTCATAATCCAAGGTTAAGACAAAGTTCACTCATTGTTCGCTCTTTTTTTGTGAGTAGACGAGCAAGATACGGTATGGGTGAATTGCGGTATGTATTAATTCGAGATGTTATTTGACGAAATTGGGAGCGTGTTGAATGATGGGAATGACAGTGTCAGTTCTGCATACAATGGGTGGTCCGGATCTGTGAGGATCCTCTCG
>UZAN01045848.1:17468-31107 GCA_900618425.1 Echinostoma caproni
CTCTGGCTTTACGAGATCGTGTGCGCGGCCTGCTTCTCATATTTTCGCGCCACTTTGTAGGTGAGCTTAATCGTTAACAAACTGCTCTCTCCTAACCTAATCAGAATCTTTTTTAAATCAATATATTGATTGCTCCGCGATTCATTCAAGGATCTTTCTTACTGTTTTTGGTGTGGAATCATGCATTTCGATGGATTTGCGGTAAAATGTTACAGTGAGCCAGATAGAACAGTGGCTAACTATTTCGTCACCAATGCGTGNAATGCGTGCCTTTTTGTTCTCCCGTTGGCACCCAAATCCTTTTTCCTTGAAATACATGGTTAACGATTAACAGCTGAGCGGAGAGCACTTTGCTCTCCGATCCGAAGGTTTATGGTTCGAGTCTCAACAAGGACGCGAAAATTAATCCTGGAGACAGTCCTTCACCAAAAGCTGTCCGCTGCTCCATGTCAGTCATGATTGAATTTTGTGGCAAATTCAGATTATCTGCAGCTGTGAGGGAATAAGGGAACTTCCAAGGAGTGAAGCTTACACATGAAAGTTCAATTTGAAGATCTTGATCCTTATGAGCTTGATTAAGTCAAATTGGTAACAATCTCTGTATGAGTTAATCGTTTCATCCAGTGGCCGTTACTATTTCATGATGGAATCTACCAACTCGGGGTACAACATTCTTTTTTTTCGGTGGCACCGAATTCCAATACCTTATGAAAAATGATAAAGGACTAAACATAGACCCATTTTTTATAAACCATGGATTTTAGAGTAGTTGAACAGACAGTTTTGTATCGCCCTCGGCAACGTGAGGGCATTGTTGTTTTTAAACTGGTCTGAGTCGTGCCAGTCTATCGTAGGGTCCCATTTGCAGCTGCATGTGGAACAGTGCAGCATAAAGAAATGAGTCGTTTACAGCTCAACACTTAGCTATCAGACCAGTCAAACCAAATCGAGAAGTTGCTCTACTACACCCTCGTATATCAATTTTAATTTGCCAAATGCCTAACCGATAAAAAATGTATAGGTGATCAAATATATTACAATTACGGAGTTAGTTTCATGATGTGGACAAATTAAAAAAATACGGTCCGGGACATACTAAGCGGGCGAGATAGGAAGCCACAGTGAAATTGTATTCTTGTGAACGTGCTTGAAGGTGTTTGCACCTGGAGCTAATGAGAGAGATCGAAGTACATTTATATAACGCAAGGCTAAGAGATTAACAATGAGTCAGGTAGTATTTCATACCCAAGCTCATCACAAGGTTTAATGGGATGGGAGCCAATATGATGGATGATGTAGGCTCTGGGTAAACCACAACGCGTAGACAAACACCCGAATGGTCTGTATATTACGCATCTTTTATCATAAAGCAGTAAAAATCACAGGAGCGGCATTGAGCCAGTGTGGTAAAATGCAGGTATGTTGGAACTGTTTTGTTCAACTGTATGAGAGTGGATGAGAGCTCAAGACACAGGGTCCAACAAGAAAGCCTCTTCACTTTTACAAATTTATGATTGATGTGCTCAGATCAACCGACGGGATGGTTAGGAATAACGCCCAAGCTTTTAACTGTTGTTCCCCGACTAAGAGGTGTGTGGTTAATGGATAATGGCTGGTACATCTCAAGAGATTGTGTGCAGAAGATCACTTGTTAAGTTACATGGAATAGAAAGGATGGCTGAGTAATCAGGGTCGGGTGAGCCAAAAATGACGTTATCGGCGTACTTGAAAGCATAAAGTCATTGCATAGAGGCATAGAGACAAGGTATAGGCTAGGCCATAGTATCGTGCAAACTGTTTTCGAAAGAAAAACAATCAATTAGAATAGCTGTGGTAGGTGGAGGAACATCATAGGCTGCACGAATAGAAAGAAGGTGATGTTTATCAACACCTTCGAATGCATCTCTGTGATCTAGACAGCAGACTGTTACAGCTTTACATTTATTATTGAGCGATGAAATAAATTACCCTATGGGAAATGAATCGTTTTAGGGAAATACATGACGCTGTGCTGGCGTATTCTTTCAATAAAACAAGTTGTAATCCATCTGCCCTACCAGTTTTATGGGGCTGTAGTGATTAGAATTCTTAATCTTTGTATGGAATCGGTCACCTGTGAGTGTCAGACTTTGGGGGTGACTCCGGCCTTCGGTAGACCTGGGGTTAACTATTTTGATGAAGACACTATTTCTGTCTTCAGTATCTACGGCCAGAGATTACCGACTAACGGAAGAATTACAAAGCTGTTTAATCATTCTTCAGGTTTGAAGGAATATGTTGAGTGTATATGAAGGTCGGATGACAAATTTAAAGTCTAATGCCCTTTATTAGGATTAGTCTACCGGGATGCTCCTCTGGTGCTCGGCGCGAAAATTATTGATCATACAACGCTTGTTAACACCTTTGTAAAAACGCATGGGGAATTCATAAAAAGATAATGCACTGGATGGAAGCAGAGCAAACTGATGGATGCAAAGGGTACAATTTGGACAACGTTCAAATTGAAACTCAATATGAGTGAAAGGTTTATCGACTTGCCGGATGGAAAAGAAAGCGAACCGCTTCAGTCATTTAACAGAAAACACAGTTTTAATAAAACAAAAGACTTTCGACCAATCATACCTGCCAAAAATAAATTTTTTCAAGCTGACTATTAGTTCGTTATCCAACTGTTCATTTTATCGAATCCGCCGATGACACCACCCTTTTGATAAGTTTCGTTGGAAAAACTTAGTTCCTATGTTTATCCTTTCTTTGTCATGGTACACACAGATATCGAATTCATTCTGTCTGTTCACATCTGAACGCTATTTTTTTGACCTTGAACAGCGTCGACAATCTAAACATGGTTAGATGAACGTAGCATCTAACGACGGTTCTAGGTAAAGCTGTCGAACATGCTTCCGGGGTTCATTAAAATCCTGCATGGATATAATAGTGGATTTTATCCACTCTGTGGATAAAACTATGCGAAAGACTTACTTCGTTCGACATATATTGTGCGATAAGAGGTATCTGAATACCTCGAAAAAACAATCGCGGAAAATACGGCCAGTTTCTCGGTTCTTTCCGCTCGTCAGACACGTGTATCAGATAATCTTTTGCCGCTTCATTCATATGCTGTTTGTAATATATATCTATATATAAGAAGTAGCATCATGATCACGGGATGTGTTGAATTTAGCTATTTCGTGGTAATCTCATCAGCTGTGTACATACATTCGGATCACGTTAGGTTAGAAGAGTGACAAGTTTGGGTACAGGTGAACACACGGGGAAGAGAAGTGAATCAATACGAAGGCCAAAGGTCACTAATATGAACCGAATTAGACAGGGGCAGGGAACGGAATCACTGCAGCGTTGGGGGGGGGGCGAGGGAGGAGGACAGTGACACATCTACCAGCGGGCAGCGCGAGGCTGGCCACGAATTCGGTCTGTTTACATAAATCGGGCTTGTAATGTCGAGTGGCAGTCGCTTCAGTGAACCGTAGTAGACGGCTACCTTTCTGGCAGATCAAGACACGAAATGCGTCCCCAGGTTTGTCGCATTCTTTGCAATCCAGTATATGTCGGGCGATTGACTGGACAGAAGCTTGGACCCGTTAGACGCCAAATGTTCCGGTACATGCTCTGCTATCCTGGTAGACAATCGTCTCTCACTTCTTCCGACGTATTTGCTACCGCAAATACATTGAAACACGGGAGGAGGTAACTGGAGAGTCGGGTTTGTCCAGATTGGATTCTGAGCATTCGCCTCGTATCATACAGTATTATAACGAGGCAGCGTCATACGTTCTTTCAATCGCTTATTTCAACCTGCTCTGTATCCGCCTATCATTTTGATCACCTTGAAACGGTATGTTGACAAAAACAGCTTTTTCTGAGGCGGTGTCATCTTGTTCTAGTTAATTCAACGGCGCTCCATAATTTGAGATAAACGTTTTAGGGTATCCTTTTTCGTGCAGTGCCGTGGATATGCAGCGAACATCAAACTCTAGCGTTTCACTGAAACAGATTATCCTGGCTCTAGAGAATAAATTATGCACCAACGATCGTTTGTATTGTATTGGACAGAAACTTCTAAAACTTATAAATTCACGGTGGAGCACGAATCCGAATCTTCCTTCCAGTTCCTGGATGCCAAATTGACGAGAAAAAAGGACGGATCTCTCATCAGATCCGTCTCTCACAAGCCGACACGGACAGGACAGTATCTTAATTTTAGTAGTTTCTGTCTTTTTTCGTATATCGTCAATTGTCGTATCTGTCAGAGTAAAAGACGATACGTACCACCGTTGATCTCTGACCATCAAATTTCAAAACAGTAGCCACTTTCATCGGCGCTTGTCGGAGTGCCGTGCACTTGGAAAATGCACAAGCACACCTCTGGTGGTGTTGTGGCTTTTGCAAGTATTGTACGAGGTACGCTTACGCTCTAGAAATTTAAGTATACGTCATATACGGATACCAGATGAAGTATACTCCTCATGCAGTTATGAAATGAACAAACTTTTCGGAAATCGATCTGATATATCTTTTGTGCGAAACGTGAACAATGACGACCAGTAGGTTGCCTGTATAAACTTCATTGGTTAAAAAACAGGTCGTTTGCTGTGATTTCGGAAAATAAGATTACCAGTTGAGTAAATTATCAGTAACTTCCACGGCAATAGACAGTGCGGTTTTAATTACTAGGTGCTATGGTTGATTCATTTTATTCGCCAGAGGTTTGTGTTGGGTTTACAACCTTTGAGAAAGAGTTCTACAGCTCAGATCTAACAAAAATCTCACCTCAAGATAGTGGTTGACGTACAAATGAATCCCGTTCATCGGGATCAGTTATAACCCAGCTGGTTATCCCAGTTGAACTACTTAATGACATCAAACTTTTAAGCTACCAAACAGAGAAACCATATATTAGGAGCAACTCTCTGACAGCTTGAGAGAAGATGTGCTACGTGGAGTGCCCTGTTCGAGTGCATTAATGAAGCGCCCAGCACACTTAATAGAGTAACAAGTTCTCTCTCCTTTCTGTATTAGCTTTTCACCTTCCGAGTGCAAAGTGATGCTGCAAGACTGGGTCTCAATCAACTTTGAAACTGGTTTGTATGGAGTTGCTTATAATAGGTTACTTTTCTTACTCAGGCAGTTCCGCGACGAATAATGGCAACGCGGTAAAGGTGGCTGCACGTGCATCCAAGGCTCAAGCTGTGTTCGCTCAACTGGATCAACTTAGGCGTCGATGTGACATTTCAATAAAGCTGAAAGTCGCTCACACTGTGTCATAGTAATTGACAGAGATAAGTGAAGTTCGCTTACCGTATCTCGTGCAGTGATGATGAGGATTTTGATGTTTCAAGCATAGGTAATTGTTTGGTTTGAAAATATGCGAACTGTCGTATCATTACAAACCAATACTCCGATTGCATTTAAACGTGAGTGATTGTGAAATGTATGTGAATATAATTATCCATCTATGGGAAACGTTTTCTTCTCCACATTTTGCGACAGATTTTCGACGCACGCGTGCACAAGGTTCAGAACACTGGCATTATCGTAAACTTACTGATCCCGGAGGACCCGGAAAATGCGAACAGCAATGCACGAACTGTCGGTGTTGGGTTCCTGAGATTCGAACACCTTACCGATCACGAAACAAATATCCCGCTGCTCACTGATTGTTTGTCCAGCATCAAGCCGGGTGCGCCTTTATCATTGAACGGGAGAAAACCACGGCAGGTTGTGGTGATAAATCAGACAGGGAAAATGGCTCTGGTTTCGGCCAAACCAACATTGTTACATGCGGCGCGCGAGTCCCGACCTTCTGAATCTGATGAAAACGCGGTTCCGGCTACTGACGACTCGACTGGCTTTGTCCGTGATTTTCCTGACTTACAAGTATGTTGCTTTATTGATTTAGGAAAAAACAACATCGTGCCTGCCAACACCCGAATCATAACTGGGAACTGAGTGCGAATAACTGAGTGAATTGTGGCGTTTGCTAGTGCTGGTGAGAAATATTGGCAGTCATTGTTTTCATCTCACTCTAAATACCGATATTCAGCAAGTGATGTATGATCAGCCGCATCTTTTCGCAGCTTTAAACAAGTTACTTTAACGGGTTCTTGTGCACCAGGTTCCCAATCTAGTCTATCATTCAAGCCGTTGGTCCACCGTTAACCACCAGTCGCGGTCATCCTTAACCTTTGGGCCAGTTGATTTCGGAATGTCCTTCTTCGCGACCTATTTCCGCCAAAGTATATCAACTTGTTATGGTCACTGTACTCACATACTTCTACTGAAAAGGGTGGTATTCGCCGAGCTACGCAAGTTCCAACACAACAGTGGTGCTCGTCAGAAGTATCCTATTTCACATAGGATACTTCTGACGAGCACCACCACCATAATCGGGGAATGCCCAAGATGCTTTTGGAGATATTGATATTCTGTGGGCAGTAGGAAATAAACTGTTTGACATAATCGGTTTGGTGGAATGTGCGGAGCGGTCCTTTTGATGTGTACCGTGCACTTCCAAAGTGCCAAATGATGCAATGAGATCGGGTGTTAACTACTCGTACGCTAAAACACAGTGGTCAGGAATTAGCGGTAATTGATTACTTCTCATTTCTAAACCCGTATAACGGTAGTAAACTAAGTTGAGTGACCGCTTTCTTACCCAATACTCAAGTGGCACATGCTGTAGTGCAACACCCGTAACGAGCGCGTTAGCAACATCGAGCTAATCTGTCGTGTATTGCAGTCTCGGGTGAAAGTTTGTCACAATGGATACGAACAGGAGTTGTGCATATTTATCAGTCATCCCGTTGGTCTTTCTACGATCCATTCCCGTACTCGAAGCACTTTCTATCTATACTTCTGGTTTAACAGTCAGCAGGTCAGAACGCAAACACTACAAGAGGACTACTTTTCACATTCTCCCATCCGTCGCTTACATATAACATTAAACAGAACTGGCAGATATGAAATTTTGCATGACAGTGGGGGATTTAATTCGATCGTGTGTTAAATTTCGTCGTGTACACCAACAGTGCGAATACATCGACCCAACTGAGAATCGAACTAGGAACCTCACAGGCAAACATACCAGTCATTCGAAATGAATTAAAAAAATAAGGACTATACTACTCGAGGAATTATCGACCACACAACAAACCCATCCTATGTGCCCGGGAGCGTTTGATTTTAGGGATTGGCCTAATTCGACAGTAACCAATATTACACACACACCCATGAAGCCTAACTGAATTTGTTATGTTTCGCGAAATCACGCTTTCGAATGTCCAGTTGCAACTCCTCAACCGTCGACTTCCCGAAATCAGAATCCAACCAGATCAGCGCGAAAGTTGTATTCAGGAGTGTACCACTGCGTTACATCTCGAGTGAAAAACGTGCATTACATNCATTACATCAAGTAGTATATGAATAACTGGACAAAATTTCTCGGGAAGCACACAACCGGTTTCTCGGTTCTCGCCGCTCGTCAGGCATGCGTATCACGCAATCTTTCGTCTTTTCATTCATGTACTAAAGGAGCTGTCCAAAAACTCTACCCGGTGTCGTAAATGAGATTATATATATATATATATATGAGGTTTTGTCTCGGGAATTTTTCGTTGGTTTCTTATTATTTGACTTCGATTCCTCATAGTAGTACTCCTATTTTCAGGAAGATTTTCACCTTCCTGACGGATTTTCCCGGTTCAGTTCATGTTTGTCAATTGTTGGTTTTTCGCACACGATCAATGATAGTGTAAGAAAAATATTTCTCTCACAGTGTTAGTCTTCTGACTAGCATGTTAAAATTTATCAGGGATCTAAATACTTTTATTTGACTTTTCTTAGTATGGTTTGTCAGACGGTATAAATCATCATCAAATTCCCACCCTAACCTCTCTTCTGCCCCCTCCCCCTTTTCACTAGCGATGTGTTGACCGGATATGGTCTCTAATCTGGAAAAAGTAATTGCTGCACGAAAGTTTAGTATCACTTATCTCCATTGTAATGTATTTGCCAGTGGATGAATTACCGAGCTTGTCCGGCATTAGGTTTTTCTTACAATGTGTGATAATAATATAATCGGACATATGTTTTTCTGTTCACTGTCTCCCTAGGTCGGTAGCCAATGGTTTGCGTGGGTTCAGAATCACGTCGACTACGGTGTATTTGTACAATTCCCTGCCGGAATCCGTGGTCTAGCACCAGTTCGTCTGCTCTGCGACAGACGCATACCGCAAAAAGTCACTGTGACCGAACTGTTCCCCACAGGTGCGACCGTGATCGCAAAAGTGGTCGAATTGGCTCCGTCGGAAAAACGACGTTGTCTGGTCAGTTTGCGTATGATCGACACATACACTGCTGCTGAGGAGCAGTATGTAAACGGGGCAATTCAGTCGTTGCGCAATTGGTTGACAGAACAGGAATGGATTTCCGAGAGACGTAAGTGCTATCAGTTATCTGTGGATGGAAGCAACGAGTTCCTAATTATTAGTTCCTAATTTATGATCAGTGTCGGTGTGATGGAAATCGGGTTCATGTCTTATTTTTGATTTCGCTCGTTGTTGTTTTTCTTGGATGTGTGTGTGTATATGTATATGTGTGAATACACACAATATGTTTATATACTTGTTTGCGACTGCAGAAGGTGGGAAGGTTTATACCATTCCGACTAACGTGAGCTTTATACACGATGGTGAGATTGCTCGATAATTGATGTGTGCATAAATAACAGAATGATAAAAGATTGCTGTTTGACCCTCGGTTGGGAGGTGCTTTGATCGGCCCAGTTAGATCAAAGCTGACCCGATTCACACATTAAAGCGCTACGGAAGTCACCCAGTCTCAATCCTCGCGCACCTAAAAGCACCACATCTTTTCACTGGCTCCTTCTGGTCAGGCTATGTTGTGTGTGTGTGTGTGTATGTGTGTTAGGGTGGTGTGCGGGACTTGGACAGAGTTTCCGCTAGACACAGATCAGCTGACTTCAGGAAATCATAATAATGGGTTCTGTGCGTCTTTCCCCGGTAGCCTGTTGGGTTTTCTTGTCTTACAACCGCTACTCGTTCTTTCTGAACTTTGCCCGTCTCACAACCTTTAAGCATAATCTCTCGTTATGCAGTTTGAGAATAATTATTCTTCAGCCGTTTGCTTTCGAATAATCAAATATTTCATTCTACTTTGGTGACGTATTTGTAAACATTGGTGTTAATATATATATATTCTTAGTGTTGAATTCGATGTTTCGCCCGATTTTTTTCTCCTGGGATGATACTTTTGGTGTCTGTAGTTGTTTTTTTTTAAAATTATATAAACAGAGTTGTGCAACCTTTGTATTACTCTGGAGGTTAATTCTTATTCAATGGTTCACCCTCCCTCCGTTACAACCCACTGCTACTCAGAGGGTGCACTATCGGCTTATCGAATTGGTGATTTGGTTAGTTTTCGCATCACTGACTCGGACTCGCTGGTTGCCGTTGGTGAAGCGTGCAAACAGAATACCCCATCCGCGTTATCGTCATCCTCTTCAAAGAAAGTGACTTGGGTTGCTGCCGTGGTCTATCGAGAAAACGCAGATGGGGTCGAATGCCAACCTGGTCAACTGTGTACCGGGGTGGTTACTTTTGTGGACTTTGTGGCCTCCCGATTGGAGTTAGTTCTGTCCAGTTGGCTGATAAATTCAATCAATCACCGGGATGATCTGAATGAGGCGTGTGCACTGCGTCCAGGTCAAAAGGTCTCATCTGTCACGGTAGCCTTACGTCAGCGAGATGTGGCTGTGGTCGCGTTTCGCGGTCATGCAGCCGGTCGATTCGGTTTGGTTCCGGCTCGACGCACATTCAACGACGTGATTGGAGGAAACGCCTGGTCTCTCGGTCAACGCAATCAGGTCACTTTGCGGTTGTAAGTTCATTTGATGTTTTCTAGGGATTGCTCGTAACCTTTCTTGCTGTTCCAGTTAGCCGTGAGTTGTTTCCGACAATGCGCTGATCTTCTAATCCCCCGAGAATGCTGAGCAATAGTGCTGAGATCGACGAAACTAGGGCAATAGGAAAAGTGCTAGTGGAATCAATTATTATTATTATTTTAATTACACACCCCAAGTGTGATAAACAGCAGACGGGACGAACCCTGAATCACGAGGGCCTACTGTTCACTGGTGGAAACCGGCAACCTAAGCCCCGGGACTTGGAGTGGCCAACCACATAAGGCCCCGATAGGTTAGGCATGATATTGAACCAGACGACAGCAAAGTTGCCTACCACCAAAATTGGGTGGCAGTGGTGGGACTCGAACCTCGGACCACAGGGTCTAAAGCACGTCGGTGACAGCGATTAAACCACTGCATCATCACTACCCTATGGCTTATTCATAGAGAGCGTAGATAGAAGACAATATATGGGAAGTAAATGGAACGTAAGAAGTCTAGATTTAACTGTACCAATTCAGCGTTTAATCTTGTGCCATTCCTTCATCCAAATGGACAACCAAAAGACAACAGACAAAATCCTCTCACGAAAGTGCATGGTTAATGGTTGTGCAAACTGAACTGAACTGAATGTTTTTTATAATTAAGGTGTAACAATGTTTAAGACCAACGTATCCAGATCTTTGTTTTCATCGGACTAAGAGAGAAATGGTTCGATTTGCTTGCCATGCCATTTTTCAAAGAAAGTTGACGTGCCGTTTGCTTCAGTTGTCTGTGTCACCACTCTCGTTTAAAACGATCACAGACAAAGAATCCAAAGTTCATCTTTGCAAAGGTTAATTGTAATTTGTTACCTCTTTCGAAACACGGGAGGCGCTCCAAATGTACAACACAAGTAGATTTATGGTTATTTTTCAAAGGGTGATCTTTATATCGGAACATTTGCGTATTTCGGAGGTGTTAAGCTCGCCCAGTGTCTCGCTTTTTTTGCTGCCGACGATAAGCACAGCTTCTTGACATTTCTACTTGTGTTCCCTGATATCCTCTGGTTTCTAGCTATCTTTTTTGAGAAACTGGTTAAATACTTCCATTCGTTAAAAGAAAAACTGTTATTATTATTTTTAAAATATCCTTTTCCCCTTATCTATTTCATCAACATATGCCTTCTTGTGTTGATGTTATATTATTAATAATTATTGTTATTATTATTATAGGCGTTTTTTATTAATACGTGTTAGACGACGAACAAATCTTCTTCATGATTCATTTACCAATCAACTCCATGATTGTGGACATTTGGTCAAACGTCATCAGTATCTAATTGAAAATTAGAATCTCGAGAACAGTGAAACCCCTCAGTTACTCCATCTGTGTAATCAGATTAGTTCTCATGTTTCGATCCCGTTCCTCATTTGAATTTTCCATAAACTGGAACCATTAGTTTTTCCCGCAGTGCCCTCTAGAATAGCTTTCAAACAGTTTTTTCAACTAGTTACTGTACAATCAAACCGGAAACCGATACCCTTCATGGGGAAGTTACATCTATCCTCTTTCCACTCCCACCCTCGCAAAATATCAGTTCTAATGTAGTTGCATTTGCACGGACTATTCACTTAAAATATTGAGATATAGCTTTTAATAATTACCTCAATTGGTCATCCGAAATCCGTGACTTTCGGTCACAGAATGTGCGCTATCTGCGCACCAAGCATACATGGTGACATACGTGCTGGTTCGATTCTTTGTTATTTACCGCTATCCCCGTGCCATCTCCTCACACTACTTGACGCATATTCAAGTATGCAGTTAGTTGATTTTCGGTTAGATAGTCGTCCAGATAGTTTGATAGCTCTCATTCGTAAGTGGCCCATTGATGTTCATTTGTAGTCCTCTCACAACGTTTTCGGTCCTCTCCTCGGCGACCGAGTGGGTAGCATACCTGCGTTCTACCTGTGAGGTCCCGGTTTCGATCCCCAGGCGGGTCGATGGATTCACACTGTTGATGAGATCCAACCAGGTCGAAACAGTTGTCCAGTGTTTCCTAGCTTTTCAGTTCATGCTTCATTTGATCTATAATTGATGAATTCACGTACGAAGAGAAATCATTAGCAATAAAAGTGGATAGAGTGTCTACAATAATGATCGTTGGAAGAGTATTTTAGTGAACAATTCAACTAGCCTGGTGCTAGTGCAGTCAGTCCGGCGATTGCAGCAAATACTCCGTAGGCGGTAACACACGAGCCTCCAACAGATGGGAGAGTACAAAACTTTATTCAGTCTATGAGGGGACCTAATGGGCTTCAGCTAGGCAGTGGCTCGCTCGTCGATACAACTACTAGTCGTATGAGCGTATCTCTCTATCCTGGGGTGAAACGTTGATCGTTCCAATCTTCAAAAGGGATCACGCAACAACTTCGCAAGCCACCCTGGGATAATAAGTTTAGTTCCGATCATCACAAAAGTGCTTGTCGCTCCTAAGGTTGATGAATATCCGCGAACAGCAAGCAGGATTCCGACCAGGTCGCGGTTGCACCGACCAAGCTTCACTCTGCATCGAGTCCTTGAATTACGCCACACACATTGTCGACCGACAATTGCAATGTTCCTTGACCTAAAAGGAGCCTTAGATTCACTTGATGGCTTTGCAGGGGGATCCCACAGAGGTATGCAGGTCTATTGAGCTCACTGTGGCTGCTTGCTTCCGTTAGCGTAAAGGTCCACGGCGGGCTGAACAAATCGGTGGAAACCTGCAGCGATTCGTCAAGGGCGTCCCACTTCACAATTTCTTTTCGTCGTAGACGAATTACTGGAGAACGCACTAAGCGTTCTCTAAACTGTTGGCATTGAATGAGTAGCTAGAGGAAATCTGTGCCACTTAGAGTACACTGACCACCAAGCGCACTTGACCGACAAATAAATGCTGCAATTCTATTCTGTATGTCAGTTGCACTTTCACTGTGCAAAGTGATGCTACTAGACTGGGTGTTGTCTACCTCAATTCTGGTGTTCGATATTCAAGAATTAGTTATGGTGCTGTGCTTCTAACACTTAAGTGATTGCGTGATATAAGACGATAGCATTGTAAGGCTAGTATTTGCCGCCATTTCCAAGTTGGGAGTGGCGTCCGCCGGTCTGAACGGCTTTTAGCGTGGATGGGATGTTTCCTTGAAGCTTAAAGGTCGCGTCTACTGTGTCACTCTACGGTCAGTTCTGCTTTACGGTTGCGACACCCTCGATTTGCACTTGGAAGAAATTCATCATCTTCGACGGTCGATGTTTGCGTAATTTGGTGCAGGTTGGAGGGTGTGAACATGTAAGTAACACAAATAAATCATGTAACTTTATTATTTCTATAAAAATGATCGTATTGTGATTTGTTTGGCATTGAGTCTGGATTCACACGTAATATCGTCAACTGCACCATACTTTATTTGCAGTCGCTGCTTCAGGTTGGAGGAAATCACGTTGAGGTTAACAGATTACATGACGAAGCATAAAGAAATGCAGTTAGGTAGAGTAGGATTCTTTCGCCTTCCAGATTGAGCTGGAGACACTGGAGGACATAACAGCGAGCCGATAGCAGTGGCGTGCTTATTCTCACTTCCTACCGGGTCAGAATGCTTGAAAAGGTATTTGTACTCAGCTGGACTGTGTACTCGATGTGCTGATCATGGACTTTCTTTTCAAAAAACAACA